>JAYRCH010000330.1:0-106014 GCA_037179445.1 Phengaris alcon alcon
GTTAAATTAGCGATTTAAATTATTAATTAATTATTATTAATCTTAAACTATTTATACTAGCGGTCACCCAGTGGTCGACATTTTTAAGTTTCTACTTTATAAGGGCTCTTAGCAACGTGTGACAGAATACAGGCTAGATGACTGAATTTTTTTATTGCATAAATGAATAGTACTCTTAAATATGAGTAAATGCTCAGAAGAGACAGTATATCAAAAGTCAGTATTTTCAAGGGTACAGCGATTTGTATACAAAATTTCGCAAGTGAAACCGCTCCATACCGACTTAGTATGGAGCGTTTTCACTTGCGAAATTTTGTAGTAGCGTATCTGTGACGTCACGCCTAGGTAACAGTGTATGAAGTATACGGCCGCAGGAACATATTTGTAAATATCTCCGATATTTGTGCGTTTAAATTCATACTTACCATAATGAATGTTTTTGCATATGATGTAAGTAAACTAATGATGTATGTTTTGTTTACTAACTTAGAAAAAAAAACTTTTTTGTATTATATAGATGTATCTAATTAATAAATTGCACATAGTATATTATATTTTTTACATTTACCAACTAGTAATGCCTCAATATTTCTGAGTATATTAATGAAACTGAATATTTTAGATGTAGTCATCCCCCCTATTGAATGAAATGAATGGTAGTGTGAGTTATTAATCTGAGGTAGTGTATGTAAGTATGTAACGTCATTTTTATTAATTTAATAATGTATTTTTTATTTGTTTATAAAAATATTGTTGCAGTCCACTCCTCCTCCAGATAATCTTTGACTGTGCGAAATTTCATACTACTGCGTTTTCATAATTAAGTTTACTTAGTCCGTTTCAATCAGGCTTTCGGACTGGACACAATACGACAACCACCTTAGTAAAAGTCGCTGATGATATACGGTCTGGTATGGATAACAAGATGCTTGCCGTTCTCATATAAATGGATTTTAGTAACGCTCTTAATTCCATCGACCACGACATTCTGCTAAGCAGACTAGCATCTTTTAACCTCTCCCCATCGGTAACTGGTTTGTTTCATAGCTACATAGCTACCTTAGACGGAGAGTTAAATCATCCGACTCCTTTTCCAACTGGAGTTATGTTTCTGCCGGTGTCCCTCAGGGTGGAGTATTGTCCCCTCTTTAGTTCGCTATCTATAAATTCTATCACAATGTCTGTTTCATCATCTCACCACCTATATGCGGACCGACTTACAAAATTAAGGCCAGTCGACATTGGTCAATATACATTCTACTATTATTTTGGTGAATGACGATCTGTCGGCGATTTGTGAATGGAATAGGAATCATGAACTTCTTATAAATCCAGTTAAAATGCAATTGATTATAATCGGCAACCCGGGACTGATTACCAGGATTTACCGGAATCCCTTACCTTCCGTCCTTATCAATGATACAACAATCCCTTATAGTAAAGTAGTTAAAAACTTAGGCGTGTATTTCGCTGAACATTTATCGTGGACGCAACAACTGCAAGAGATTGGTAGAAAGGTATTTTAGACCAGGCATTCTCTTAAACGTCTACGATATGTTCTTCCATATTTGTAAATATATCTGATATTTGTGCGATTAAATTTATACTAACCATAATGAATATTTTTGTATATGATGTAAGTAAGCTAATGGTGGTTTCGTTTATTAATTTAGCAAAAAAAATAACTTTTTGTACTTTTTAGATGTATCTAATTACTAAACTACACATAAAATATTATGTTTTTTATTTACCAAGTAGTAATGGCTCAATATTTCTGAGTATATTAATAAAACTAAATATTTTAGATGTAGTCATCATCCTTTTTATTGTAATCAATAAGCAGACTGAATTGTGGAGGAAAGTTTTTGTGGAGTAGTAGGCGACGCGCGTCGCTGCGGTTAACTTCGGCGCAGTGATGCGTCAGAATTTGACTACACACAGTTTTTTTTTATTATACAATGTTTTTTTCTGCAATTTTTTTTCAGAAGATATTTTTGTAAACCTAAAAACACATAATTAATATTGATTTGTGAATAAATTGTCACCCTATGTATTACGAAAGCGTAGATAGTAAAAACGCGCGAGTACGATCGTGTTATCAAGTCTCGAAAAATATTTCCTAAAATTAAATAGTACGGTTCCCGCGAGATTTGTACGCTTGTGTGAGCTGAACCATAATCACCTTTCGTCAAAAATGACAATTGATAAATTGTACAAAATTCTTTGTCGTTTAAATTTCAATTAATTTATATGCCATATTTAGAATGTCAAAATTTGAATGAGTTCTACGTAATTATCATTTCCATTTTTCGCCAGCAACTGAGCGTTTGACTAGTGTGACCAGAATAAATTGAAACTACCATTCTGCAATTCACATATTCGAGTTCTACTAAAATCTACCAAAAACTTTTAAATAGCGTTTTCGAGATTTAAAATATACTTTAGGGCAGAGCATGCCGAATATAAGTAAGTACATTAGGTTTGTTTTAAAAACATTTTTTAATTGTATTCTAATTCTGGAGATTTTATAAGATTCTCCTAAAAACTGCTAATTTTTCAGATCTGTGATACAATCTACAAAACTTTAAAATTGTATTCAGATTCTGCTAAAATAGTAGGATTTTGCTAAACTTGGCCACACTGCCGGGCGCCGGGCTGCGAAAGTCGAATGATACCCAACTTTGGGACTTGCTGCTTTTAGTCACTCGCGGCCTCGTCGAATGGGCATTTACACGGTGGATTTTCACCATGCTGCGGAAATCGTGCGGCTAGTCACCCGTGTAAATGTTACAAAAGTTGGGGCTTGCGGTCTCGCCGAATGGGCATTTACACGGTGGATTTTCATCATGCTGCGGAAATCGTGCGGCTAGTCACCCGTGTAAATGTTACAAAAGTTGGGGCTTGCGGTCTCGCCGAATGGGCATTTACACGGTGGATTTTCACCATGCTGCGGAAATCGTGCGGCTAGTCACCCGTGTAAATGTTACAAAAGTTGGGGCTTGCGGTCTCGCCGAATGGGCATTTACACGGTGGATTTTCACCATGCTGCGGAAATCGTGCGGCTAGTCACCCGTGTAAATGTTACAAAAGTTGGGGCTTGCGGTCTCGCCGAATGGGCATTTACACGGTGGATTTTCACCATGCTGCGGAAATCGTGCGGCTAGTCACTCGTGTAAATGTTACAAAAGTTGGGGCTTGCGGTCTCGCCGAATGGGCATTTACACGGTGGATTTTCACCATGCTGCGGAAATCGTGCGGCTAGTCACCCGTGTAAATGTTACAAAAGTTGGGGCTTGCGGTCTCGCCGAATGGGCATTTACACGGTGGATTTTCACCATGCTGCGGAAATCGTGCGGCTAGTCACCCGTGTAAATGTTACAAAAGTTGGGGCTTGCGGTCTCGCCGAATGGGCATTTACACGGTGGATTTTCACCATGCTGCGGAAATCGTGCGGCTAGTCACCCGTGTAAATGTAACAAAAGTTGGGGCTTGCGGTCTCGCCGAATGGGCATTTACACGGTGGATTTTCACCATGCTGCGGAAATCGTGCGGCTAGTCACCCGTGTAAATGTTACAAAAGTTGGGGCTTGCGGTCTCGCCGAATCGGCATTTACACGGTAGATTTTCGCCGTGCGGCTGAAATCGTGCGGCTTTAGGCGCCCGTGTAAATTCACCATAAATTTGTTAATCGTAAATATTATATTATTTTAAATATATTTTATATGTAAGAGAACTATTTTTGACATTTATTTCTATCTAGTATCATTATTATGCACTACACCCATTTTCCAGAACACTATTCTTTCCAACATTATTAGGTTGTCTGGAAGAAATTACTACTTAGTAATAAGGCCGCCTTTGTGTACATGTCTGATTTTTGTAATGTTTACTGTATGTGTATTTTATCATTGTTATTTGTTATTTAATAAAGCATGTTTGATTTGATATGTATATAATAAATTTTGTTAAATACTGTAATATTTTGAATATTTTGAGTACCTACATCGCTATTTTGAAAAGAGCTTTGGTTATTATAATCATTAAAACCTAAAAACCCGACAACCCAATTTAATTTTACAAATAGTCGATTGAGTCTTATATGAATCATTATTCTCAAGTTATTCTCACTATATCGAGACCCCTTTTCAATTTAAAAACCTTCAAGCTGTCAAGGTTGTAGGGCTTTGCTTAGTAATTACATATTACGATACATTTGAAGTGAGAAGCTCTAAAAACATTATCCCCTTTTTCAGCTGTCGGGTAAAACAGAGCAGCTTTTTAGGTCCCGGGACGGGAAACAGGACCCTATTACTGACACTTCGTTGTCCGTCCGTCTGTCTGTCCGTCCACAGGCTGTATCTCAAGAGCCATGATAGTTAGACAGTTGAAATCATTAATTATGTATTTCAAGTGCCGCTACAACAACAAATCTAAAAACAGAATAAAAAACGTGTTTTTTGTACGAAACCCACTTGGCTGGTTATTTTAGTAGCCCATACTTTAACTACTCAAGTTGATGATAGCTAGGACTCAGTATTCAGCACCTGGGCCTCTAGTCAAGACGCATTCGATAACATCGACGGCGAACTTCGAAATGAAAAATGTATGCGATTTGACATAAGTCATCGCTAAGTGACATTTTGTTCAGGACCCATTATTCAAGTCCAATACGCCCTCCGGTGACCTAATTACAAGCTAGAAACATAAAGTGCTTCCTCAAAAGCGTTTACTCGACTAAAATTAGGCACTCTTTACTTTACTTGAGGCAAGATTTTCTCAGAACGATCTGTACTGAAGAATTTCTATCTGTGTCATTCGGGGGACCATTTGTCATCTCTTTGTATTAGTCATAAGAAAGGCAAAACTTCGTAATTTATCGGGTTCAACGTTTGCTCTTTTGCTCACATACTCTAAAGGCCTCCACAGACGAGAGGCCGATCGTTTCAGTTAGAACTGACGTCAGTTCGGCCTGAACGGATTCGAGCACATACACGGAGAAAATCGCATCCGACCGAACTGACGTCAGTTCGGCCCTTAGATTAATAACGCCTAGATAGTCTTCAAACAAACGCATCGTACAAAGTGAAGAAAGCAACAGATCGATGTAGGCGTAAGCAATACATACCGACACGTACACAAACAAAACTTTAAAGTTCTGGAGTGCGTACTCTTAAAATTGGAATTATTGTATTTGTATTTCTTAATATCGTGAGATGTAAAAATATAACTTATATTTCATTTTAAACCATCTAAACACAATTTGTGAACTTAATTTATATTAAACTGCTATTAAGGAACATATTAAGGATTATTTTAATACTGGAAATACTTAAAATTGATAGTAAAAAAAAATCTGAAAATATTATTTTTCACAATTCACAATAGGGCAGCAAGATGGCGACATAATATGATTTTATTTTAAAATGTTTTAAATATTTGACTTAATACAAGTCAAATTGTTGACATAACATTTCATACTTACATATGGAATGTTATGTCCGAAGCTTTTTTAATTCTTTTCCGATGCATTGTGACACCCAATAACGACACAAACCGTCATAATGTTTTTAATAGTCGGAGATGTATGCAATAGCGCTTGACTTTGACAACTGACGGGTCGTTTGAACAAACTGAGCCGATATGGCTCAGTATGATTTACTTCACTTTTCATGCGCGTATCCGGTTTCTAGGCGTTTTAATCTAAGCTTCGGCCTGAACGGATTCGACCACATACACGGAAAATTGCCGCGAGCTTCAGTAGTGTTTTTAGGGTTCCGTAATACTTAAGGAACCCCTATAATTTCACTCTGCCCGTCCGTCTGTCTGTCTGTCTGTCGGCTCTCCTAGCTTCTGTAATAACTTTATGACAATAACTTTTGTAGTAATTCAAAGAAAACCTATTGCGCCTTGATAGTTACGGAACCCTCCTTAGACATGTCGTGACATGCTCTTGGTCATTTGAGGCTATTATTTTATTTATTAATTGTATTTTGCTGCAACTGTAATCACGCTATCGACGAAACCGAATTATTGTGTAATACATTATTCCAGTAATATGTTATAGAAATCATTTCTCTTTGTTTTATAGTAATAGTCTTTAGATTTTATCAACCATAGTGGCTCTAAAGTTTTAAATACTTCAATGAACTTTAATAAATTTCTTTAGACCACGTGCCATTTTTAGGGTTCCGTACCCAAAGGGTAAAAACGGGACCCTATTACTGAGACTTTGCTGTTCGTCCGTCTGTCGCCAGGCTGTATCTTAACCTTCTTATACCATGATAGCTCGACAGTTTAAATTTTCACAAATGTATGATGTAGGTATTTCTATTGCCTTTTTATCAACAAATACTAAAAACAAAATAAAAAAAAATTTGAGGCTCACATACAACAAACGTGATTTTTCCATTTTGTACGGAACTCATCTTGCCGACTCGCACTTGACCTGTTTTATTTTACACTCGAATTTTATTACCGTTCAGTCCAATTTTATTGCCGTTCAGTCCATCCGTACAGGTCAGATTTAATGTTGCCAACTTAGTTGTTTTACAAAGTTTTACTACTAAATTATGTATTTTATTCCCTCCTTAGTAGGAATTTAATTGTTAGTAGTGGTTTTGTAGAAAATAGTTAGACAGTAAACATAATATGCAAAGCAGGCCGCTTTTATGTGCTATTTATTATGACACCTTATCATAATAGCACATAGTAGCACGCTTCCGTAAGTCGCTTAAAACTAATTTAATTTCTATTTACATAATATTTCCTACTATATTTTTTTAATTTAACGTTTAAATATTAAAACTGAAAATGTATGTATGTTTGAAAATACAAGGGATTCCTAAGTTTAGTACCTTTACTTTACCGGTACTCTTTTAGCAGTTTTTAGTAGAAAACGACGCGAGTTTAGTAGTTTCGCAAAAACAGAGTTGGCAACACTGGAACGAATCGCTTCAGTCCATACGGCCGACTGATGCGATGTCGAAATTGCACACAGACGATACGATTTTGCATCCGTTCAGGCCGAACTGAAGGAAAACCGGACCGTGTATGGGATCACTAAGGAATAACGTCAATGGAGCGAACGCCATAGTTAACAGATCATGCGTGATATAATATATTGTCCTTTGTATCCTCAGAAAATGCTCTAAATATTCGGTCTTATGAGTTTCGAATATAATAGACACTCGTCGATGCTAGAGTTTAGACAAAGCCGCTGTTGCTAAGACTCTTGAAGCTTAAAAATGTGGGCCCAAGAGTACTTTACTAGAGCCCTATAGTATAATAAAACCCTTAAATACACATTATTAGCATATCTAACATAAATCATTTCTTGTAACATACTAAAATAGTTTAATGGTACCTAAAAAAGTTCCTTACCACTGTCTTATACTTTAAACGACCGAATCTTGTATATATATATATAATCGGAATCTCGGGCAGGGCTGTAAGTATTTCCATGAAATATTGTGTACAGGTAGTTTTGGGAAAAAAAAAAATATCTAGCCTAGGTCTTATCCCTTGGAAACTGCGCATTTTTATGTTATTTAAATATGTTTTTTCTTTCGTTGCGTATTATGATATGATTTATTACAACTTAAAATCCGGTAGGCGGCTTGGTTAGCATCTTTTTGCGTTGATGGCAAATTGGTATCTCGGGTTCGAATCCCGGTCAGACGAATATTTTTGTGATTCTTTTTTTTTATTATTTTTTTTAATATTTTATCGTTCTACCAAATTGGTCTTTCAATTATGATTATAAAAATATCTTGTAATGCTTTTTCTAGTTACAAAATAAAAATCATTTGCTTAATTTGTGCTTATTGCTTAGACGTAGCTCTTGTACAACTAAACAATAACTTCTATTTAATAAACCCTCTTTGGGTTTTGGCTTTTTACATGAACTTTCCATTGAACTGTGGATTTCAGGTAGTAAATAAAAAAATATAAACTAGCTGTTCGTGAAGGAGTCACGTTCCTGGAGCAGGCGCGCGAGCGGCGTGGCCCGGCGTTCGGTGCGCGGATATAAATAGCGGGCACATTGTCTGCCGCGCGCCCAAGACGGCCGTTTTTTGTTTTTCTGTAGTTGCATAATGTGCAACGTCTTGATAAAGACGACACTTTTACTTGTATTTTTTTATTCTGGGTTCAGATGCTCCAAGACATGTAAAACTGTCCCTAGAACTATTTTATAACTGAGGGAATTATTTCATTAATTTATAACATAAAGCAAATTTTTTCAGTACAGTTTTAAGAGAATTGTGCGAACGGAGGAGTATAATATTTGGCACAGTTAAAGTTTATGTGGAGGAAGGTGTGCAACAAGCTAATTTTGTTTAATAAGCTTAGAAATCCATAGAGGCCCCAACAGACGAGAGGCCGATCGTTTCAGTTAGAACTGACGTCAGTTCGGCATGAACGGATTCGGGCACATACACGGAAAAATCGCATCAGTTCGTTGTGGTTTGCCGGGAGCTACGGTCGTGTTTAATAATTGTATTTTTATCATACTCGAATTTTATTAGTTATTACACCTCGAAAACTCACTTCACTTGTACACGACACACACCCGCACGGCCGCGGCCGCGGTTTAGTCCATCTGTTCAGTTCAGAATTAATGTTGTCAACTTAGTTGTTTTACAAAGTTTTACTACTGAACCTAGTATATAATCTAGTCTTGCCATAAATACTGAAACAAAAAAAAAACTTGAGAGGTGTCAAGGGACACCCGGATGTTCGTGACGAAGTTCCTTTCGATTAATTAGTGAAGGTTTTTTTTTTTTTTAGTTATAATATTTTTTTTTTATTATTAACAAATATAATGTATTATAAACTTAATCAGTAGGCTCAATTTTAGTAATAATTGAGAGAGAGAGAGAGAGAGAGAGACAGACAGAGAAACACGCGCACGCCGCACGGCTTACAACTATAGCAAAAAGTGTCGTTACAACTTTTAGTCTTAATTTTTTCCGTTCCTTTCGCAACGCGCGATAAGGAACTTCGTTCCAAAAAATTTTTCTATTGCAAATAACATTTATTACTTTTACAGTGTGTTAGTTTAATACATAAATATAAAACAATTTAAAATATAAAAAGCTTATTCGAAGTGGTCTCCACTGGCTGCAATACAGTCCTTTAAACGTTGAGGCCAGCTATCAATAGAAGCACGCAATCTTTCTATGGGAAAATTCTTCACTGCCAATCGTACGGATTGTTTTAGGGACTCCAAATTATCATGGCGTTTAGAGCAAGCCGTACTCTCTAAAACTGACCATAAATCATAATCCAGCGGATTAAGATCGGGACTAGACGACGGCCAGTCTTCAGCTCTGACGAAGTCCGAAACGTTCGTTTCCAACCAAGACTGCGTAGACCGAGCTTTATGACCCGTCGCGTCGCCGAGTCTTGCTGGAAAGACCATTCTTGGTTATTGAACATGATGTTGTTAAGGGGCTTCACTACATTCTCAAGAATGGTATCTTGATACTCTTGTGCCGATGTTTTGATACCTTTTTCACAAAAGTATGGCTCAGTCCTCCTCCTTCTCCTCCTCCTCCTCCTTCATAGCTTCACACCCCACCAAACCATCACTGAAGTCGGATAGTGCCCACGTTGCACTTTGTCGACTAATTGGGAAGCTTCCTTAGAGCTTTGAGCATAAATACGGTCATTTTGTTTGTTAAAATGTTGCTCAATTGTAAAAAAATTCTCATTCGTAAACAAAATTTTTATGTGACCTCCTTTTGCGCTTTAGTAGTTATTTCGATTATACCACCCTATTCTTTTTTAAATTATCAGTTAGGAAATGACCAGTACGTCTCTTATAGGCTGCAAGTCCTAAGTCATCTTTTAAAATACGCGACATGGTTCTAGGTGCTATCTTCATCTCCCGAGATAATATCTTTTGTTTTCGGACAGGATTTCTTCGAATTCTTTCCCTTACTGCTTTGACCACCGTTTTCGTACGAACACTACGCGGACGGCCAGATCTTTTTCTGTCACAAACGGAGGAGGTCTCAATGTACCTATTAATAGCCCGGTACACAAAGATTTTACTAATACCAAGCGCATGGAGACGTTTAAAAATTGCATTTGGCTCCATACCTACTTTGTGTAATGCAATCACAGCGATTCGCTTATCTTTATCACCCCACTCCATTTTAATATCGCAAAATATTGTAAAATGTATTGGCGCCAAAATTAGAAAACCCAATGAACAATCATATAAAAATAACAGATTCCAAATTCAAATGTAATATTTTGTTCATTTTTAATTGTAACAGTATTTATGGCCAGACTAAGTATAATAAACAACCTCCTTTTTTTGGAAGTCAGTTAAAGAAATGAAAAAAATATATATTCAAATCGCAAGGTAATGTTTATTGGTCATATTATCATGATTTTTTATCAAAATAAGATAATTTATCGTGTCAAGTGTTTAAAACATAAGATATTTTCCTTTTACTGCACATAATTTGGACTATTAGTTAAAGAGATAAGGCTGGGACTATATGATCGGAATCCGGAAGGCCGGAGAAAATTCAGAGCGCTAAAAATAGAACTCTGCGTTAGTACAATATAGCTGAAAATCGAACGCAAGTGTCAAGTCAAATGTCATATATGACAGCTCGACACTCGACACTTTGGTTTTCAGCTCTATTGTATTAGCGCAACATTATATTTTCAACGCTCTGAATTTTCTCCGGCATACCGGATTCCGGACAATATTACAGCTTAAGGTCAACAACTAGCGCGGCGGATACGGGCAAGCAGCAGACATTGGGAAAATAAAATTTTTCGAAACGACACATTCACACACACACATATTTGACTTTTCACTAAAATTTATTATAAATTTGAGTTCCCCGCCGAGTCTGTCTGTCTGTATGTTCGCTTTTGCCCGCAGCTTCGCCCGCGTAGGAGAGTGTTCGTGGCAAATAACTGCTTTAGCAAATATACCTACTGCAATATAATAATAGCACAGAGTAAAAATATGTAATACTTACTGTAAGCTTATAGTTGAAGGTTTTATAAAATACTTCTAAATGATAATATTATTTAAACATACAATTAATAATTTAATTATTATTATTTGGTTATGAGATGAAATGATTTTATTGTAATTAATGTTTTAGGCATATGAAATAATATTCAAAGTGTCATGTTCAATTTGTATAAAAAATATAAGATTCGATATCGTTATTTGTTTTGGATGGACGCCGGTATGGGCATTACCAAAGAGAATGTAACTATGGGAGTTTTGCCCGGGAATTCAATTGGTGATGTTGTGGTTTTTGTATTTCTTTCATACATTTATGTTATTTCGGTTCTTAATGTGTAATTTTCGTAGAAAATTACCAATTAAATATTCGTTAACGTGCACAAGTGTGGGCAAGTGGGTACAACTTCAAAAAACGTGCTATTTTGTGTTCCCTCCAAAACTCCTTAGGAACTCTCAGTAAAGCTTCTACCACTTTACTGAATCGGCTGATTTGACTCATTGACAGCACTGAGTATTTATTTGGTCTTTGACTAGACTTTAAACTTGACGATTTAGGAATACGGTGTTGAAAATTGAAACGAAAATTCTATTTCCCGCCTTTTTAACTTGACACTGGCAAATGGTTTTAAGCCGTCGCCATATATTTAAATTAAAAAAAAAAAATGTATCTATACACTTCTGTGGGCCCACCAGGAACATTTGACTGCGGCGTAACCACGTAACGCAACGTTATCGAATGAGAATTATGTTCATGTTGTCAATATTATTGCGGGCCCCTGAAATTGTAATCTAATACCTGCAAATTATGAAATTATACTACATTTTACTTATTCGCAATACTAACAAAGGTACAACTAAATGTAAAATTAGATCATTAAGTATGTGGTAAGTTCAATAGTATATTAAAAATAAAGTATAAATATTAATATGCACCTATTTTAAGCTATAAAGTTTTTACTGACGGGTAGAGCTTAGAAGAAAACGTAATATGTCTGTATTTTTATAAATAAAATATTAAGTACAACCAATATTAGTTAGGTAACCAATAAAATGACTTTGTTTTAAACATATTGCGTGCAATAATAAACATTCGATTCTTATATTATTATTAATAGGGAACTTTTCAATCTAAAATCTGAGCATGCACATTAAAATCACTACACAATATATTTCATTTATTGAAACAAATGTAATCATAAGTCTCTTTTCATTAAATCGAGGAGTTAAGAATTTTTTTTTAAATAAATACTCACCGATATTATTTGAGTTATAAACATGAATTTATTTTATCAAAATCATTGTTTCATCATAATAAATATTGATTTGGAGTTCACTTCACAAAAGTTACAGTTGTTTTGCAAATAACAGAATTTTGTAATAGTTGAAATTAATTTTTCAAACTTATAGAATTTTGAATTTTGAAATTTAAAAATAATCTTTTTCTATTTTCGCAACACCAATCATAGGCGATGTCTGAAAGAGTACACACGTAATAAGAGCGAGCAAGTTATATGGTTTGCACAGACGATATTTAGGTATAATTTTGAATTTCGAACGCCCATACTTACGATCGCCAGTTGCGACACCCTGGGCATTACTAGCGAGAGACGGTCATTGAGACCCATGTTATGATAATTTAAGGAGAATAAATCCTGTACGTTATTGATTGGAGTTTTAATAACTGGACATGAATAACGATTGTAGAGAGGACTCTACATTACGCTAATACGTACTGTAAAGTTCTCTCTATTTTCTTTTTTATTATAAATTGATTTTACAGTATATATTTTTACTCTGTGCTATTACTATGTTGCAGTAGGGAAGTATATTATATTTTGCTAAATTAGTTTTTTGCCACGAACACTCTCCTCTCTCTCTCTCTCTCTCTCTCTCACTCTCCACGAACAATACATAATATTTACATATTTTTCATTACAAAAGGCAAAGAACCCTAATGAATTTGAAACTAAAATATTAAAATATGTAATACTAGTCCACTCGCGTAAATACAGTACCCCACGGGGACATTGTACTTTTTCGGGATATAAAGTAGTCTATGTTTTAATCCAGAGCCCAAATTACTACCATACCAAATTTCATTAAAACCCGTTCCATCCATCCAACCTCACAAACTTTCACATTTATAACAGTAGTAGGATGGTCGAATTTCGACCAATTCAATCTCATTTGATTTAACATAATTATGGATATTTTAGGCATGGACGCCATAAAGAAATTTTTTCATTAATTTTCGAAGGATAAAAAACAAAGAGAATGATTACGGTCGTCCTGGTCACTGCGTAATATCTTATGATTTGCTTGTAAACAAATTCGGACTAAAACACAATCTATAAATGGCGCCTCCCACGCGGTTGTTTCGAATTTTCGTGTCAACAAGGCAATAACAATAATTACACAATAGTACCTGGGTAACCGAGCTTTGCTCGGAGATCTAGCCCAACTAGCACAAAAGTGTTGTATATCAGCTGTATAAGTGTCCACAATAGCTGAAGAGGCGCTGTAACAGCTCATACGACTTTGATTTGGGCACAAATTAAATAGCTGTTAGCTGAATAACTATGACGTTTGCTGTATATCAGCATTATATCAGAAATATTAAAGGTGACAGTTGTTCCAAGAGCTGAATATTGGCTGATTATTAGAAAATTTGTTACCTTTTTATACAGTACAAAGTACACGTTCGAGTTGTTTTAAAATTTCTATGAAGCTCTTTTAAATTTTATTTTTTCGGGTAAGATCTCACTTTTACTCCAAATTCTTATAGGAAAGAGAATTAATTGTAAAATACTATACAAGTAAATTTTCACGCGCTCTTAAAATACACTGTTTACTTGAAAATTATAGTGTATATGTTGATCATAAATGGATAACAAATGGTTTTTTATTATTTTGCACTTATAATAATTGTCCTTATGCTGTTTGCGTATAAAATCAGTACATTTTCTATTTAAATCAATCAAACTTTCGATAAAAAAACAAAGATATTTTTTTAATTCAATGAGTTACATAGAATTATAACCTGAAAATGGCGGACAAGCAATGTGATCACAGTTATCGCTATGGGCTGTATAAGTATCCACTCGTGGTACATAAATTATTAATGAGCTGATACCTGTATTTATTGTGTACAAAAGTCACTCACAAATTCTTGTACAGCTTTATAGCGGCTAACATGTACGCAAATATTGTAAATAATCAGTTAACCGCACTAATGTGGATACTACATTAATTTTCCGCCAGTTCTTCGTTTATCTTTCCACATTATGAACCATACAATTCCAAATATGTATATCACAATATCCGTACTATATATGCTAATACATGACGGACGAATTAACTGGATATTTAATACCTACACGGCGCTGAATAAATAAGTCTTTAAAGCACATGATTTCAGCTGTAATGGGAATAAAGAGTAACATATGAGCTAATTTATAGCCGTGTGCTGTAAATGCTGTAATTTAGCATCATAAGAGTACACATATAGTGGTCACGTGGGCTATTTAAGCGCTGTTATACGATTACTTGTAACAAACCGATCGACACTGCTAAAGTTTTACTTTACAACCAGCAAGACGACGCATTAATTAATGTCACAGGAGAACTGAGTGCATTATAGTAGCTCACATGTTCTTTCTTAAAATGCAAGTGATCTGGGGGTACAGTTGTGGCCTTCAATTCAGAATAGAGCTGAGTTAAAGTCCGCGAAAATGCTTTATTGCAGCTAACAGTTCTATTTATTGCTTATAGCTCTACGCTGCGCTTGCAGCTATACAGTGTGGTATCTGTAACGCGTAATAGCGTTAATATACAGGCGAAAGAGTAATTATCAGCTATTGCAGTTATAGTGTACTGCTATATCTATAAACGCTGAAGTTACCGATGCTACCCTTCGTGTCATCTTAGACAGCAGAGAATGACAAAAATATTTTAGCTGGGTTCGAACCCACGACATTCAGAATTTCCGAACAACGCAAAAATGAATTTTGCAATTTGCGAACACACACTGGATCAACCTCGCCATTACATAAGATTTGATAAGCCACAAGTACTGGCAAAGGAACACCGTTATCGCCCAAGAATGATACGCGAGGCTATAGAAATTAAAAAGTACCCTAATTTTATCCGAGAAGATGGCTGGGTGCTGCCGTCTATTTGGGATTCAATAATTAACAAAATAAAATGTAATTTAAAATCACCGCGGCTTCAAGTTACTGTTAGTATGTTTTGCGTGGATCGGAACACAAATAATAATTGAAGAATCTTCGGGTAGTTTGAACAACTTCAACAAATAGGACAATTGACACCTCAGTCCTCCCTTGACCACGGCTGCTGGAAAGTAGCCGAAACGTCGGGAAAAATAAAAGTGCACCGCGAAACAATCCGTAAGTGTTTAAAACAATATACAAGATTGTCTCGTTTAAAGTATAAGATCATTATGTAATGTGTAGGCTCATTGTAGTAATATAATTTGACGGCCTCTGGGGCTCAGTGGTTAGCGCATTGGTGCTCAGCTGGAGGTCGCGGGTTCGAATTTTGCCGAGGGAACAAAAAGTGGATGTGTATTAAATATGTGTATAAATGAATAAAAATCTTAAATATTATAATATTATGTATAGTATAAAAGTAATAAGTATTCTTCTCGTTGTAAGGTACCTGTAACACAAGTTCTTGGGATACTTAGCACGGGGCCAGATTGACGTGCTATGAAGCGTCCAATGTCCATAGATATTATTGCGAGTTTCTTCGCGCCGCCGCGCTGGTTCTTCTCGCCGGGTTAGTTCCCGAACCAGTGGTAGGCATCACGTAGGGACAATTCCATAAGTGATTAACCTATATGGAATATAAAACTTTTTGAATTTGAATGTATTAGGTCTTACATATAAAATTGGCGTTTTGTAAAGGAGGAACATAATTTTTTTTTTAATCATAATATATTTATTTAATCAAAGTAGTAATTAAATACCATTGCGTTGTCCTGAAGCAGCAGTGGCCTAGAGCGAATCACCAACCTCGGTTATTTAGCAGCTAGCTTTTCAATCATGATTTGCAGTTGCTGGCAATAGACATGTGCCGTAATCGTCTGATTTAAGAAAGCTGTAGTGAACGACACCGGCACTAGTCCGCCAAACGCTCACAAGTAACTTTTTTTGAGTCAATTTTCGCTTGGAGCAGGCTTTGGCTGGTTCGCCAGGGTTCAGCCATTGCGATGAGCGTTTCCGATTATCGTACAGGATCCACTTTTCATCACAGGTAATGATTCGATTTAAAATCAGCAGCAGTCGACGCGCGTTTGTCAGTTTGCTGCACTCAATTCATGAGGTACCTAGCTTTCAAGCTTTTTTCACCTTCCCAATTTGCTTCAAGTGGATTAAAACAGTTTTATCACTAACACCGCAGCCTGCGGCGAACTCGGACTTGGTTTGCGATGGATCCGCTTCCACAATAGCCTTCAATTCATCATTATCAACTTTGGTCTCGGGCTGTACACGGGGCTTGTTCTGCAGGTCGAAATTTCCAGGATGAAAACGTTGAAACCAAAAACACACTGTGTTTTCTTTTGCGAGACCGCCGCCATACACATCATTAATCCTTCGAGCCGTTTCTGCAGCACTGGTGCCACGGTAGAACTCGTACTCGAAAATAATACGATATTTCAAGTTTTTCATTTTGTAAACAGGGTGACGCAAAGAAAAAGCCAAAAGAGGAAGAAACAAATGAGTTACGGTTGTCGAAACACAAATGCATGAGTAAATAGCGGTATAAATTTGAAATTGGAATTCCTAACCAAAGAAGATATATTTGAGATAAAAGTGGCCAGTACGACGAAACGCCAATTTCATATGTAAGGACCTAATATAAAACTGTAAAATATTTACTAACATACAAGTTTTCAATTTTCATTACCAGCCGCAGTAGCCTGTTGTAGAAATGTATTGGATAATTATTACAAATACCATTTCCCTCCTTTGTTCACAGCAACAATGCGCGTCAGGCGCATCTCCAACAGCCAGTTAACAATTAAATCATTATTATTATGTAACTAGCCGACAACAATCGTATATTCATTTCATCTACAAACAAGCTTTAGCCTTCATGCCTATGAAGCCGAGTGCTTAAAGCTTAATTTTCCTCTACTTTTGTAATTCCTGCACAATTCTTCACCTCTAGTCTTTCAAACGCATCTAATTTCACGTCTTGTTTGTTTTATTATAAAAAAACCGGCTAAGTGCGAGGCGGACTCGCGCATGATGGGTTTCGTACCAACTTAAATATTTATTTTGTTATGTTTTTTATTTGTTGTTATTGCGCGAGCGGTAACAGAAATAGGTCTTCTATGAAAATTTGAACTCGCTATCACGGGATAATGGGATATGCTTGATGACAGACAGACAGACGGACAGCGGCGGAGTGTTAGTAATAGGGTGTTCTGCTCTTATGTAGCGTATATTGTTTGTTTAGAAAGTTCCAACCACCTTAAAATTGACAAAAATAATCAAACAATATTAAAAAATTGTTTTGGAAAAAGCATTTAAAAAAGTGTCGTTTACAAATTTTCACGTGTTTTGCTATTATGCAGCACGAGTCATAATGGGTGGCAATAAAGTTTTTTTATTTGACCTCTGTCAGGATTTCTTGCTCAAAATACTTCTAAATAAATGTCCAGTCAGCACTGGGCCGATCTCAAACAACACATTTTACAAACGTGTCCTTGATTATTATTGATAGATTTACTTATAGTGCATAAGTACATAAAGTGGATATTTACATTTCACAGTCACAACGTATATGAACTTGCAAGTTGGAGCAAAATATCTTGGCTTACAATCGACACCCACAAGCCTATTTATAGCGTTCGTAATGAGTTCATTATTGTATACATCGGGCACACACGAGTTGTAACAAGTTTCTACATTCAAGTAATTTGTGATTTCCTATAGAAGTGGCTATTTCAAGTGACCTTAGACCGAAACTTACAGCTTTAACCTTAGGAAAAGTACGATATAAGTATATAATATACTAGATGTTGCCCTCGACTTCTTGCGTGCAAATGGAAATCCTGCCTCGATAAAAAGGAGCCTATGTCCTTTTCCGTGGTGTACTCTATCTCTATGCCAAATTTTATCAAAATAGGTCCATTAGTTTGGGAGCCTATTCAATGCAAACAAACAAATCTTTTCTCTTTGTTATAGTTTATTATAGAAAATAATATTATAATATAGCCTTTCTATGTATGAACTTAATATCCACACATATTCTATAAATGAAGAAGTTCTTGCTTTATTCTATAAACCAGTAATTCCCAAAGTGGTCCAGGTGGACCCCCAGGGGTCCACGGAGAATCGACGGGGGTCTACGGTGGACGTGACAAAAAATGGGGGTCTTCAATCGTAAGCAGGGGTGCATGAAAATTAATTTGGTTTCGATATTGAAGAACTAAAGTGTTGTCTTGCTATTTTAAATAATATGATACCTAAATTAAACCTTCTCCATAAGACATTTTATAAATAAATTGAGAAAAAAATTAATAGTTCCGAACTGGGAGTCGAACCCAGACCATGTCGGTATCGCGCCGAGTGCTCTACCAGTTGAGCTATCAGGCCCTATGCCACTTTCCTTTTTAAATTTCATTTATAACTTATTGAGCCACACCGTCCATCATACGGTAATACAATAACACAAACAATATGATACCTAAATTAAACCTTCTCAATAAGACAATTATCTCCTATCAATATAGGCAGATAATATTTTAAGAAGTTCAGCGACGGTTACTTGTAAAAACTTGCATATTCCATATCCAGTACAACGCGTCGAGACTTGTTGTCCGCAATGCGTGTTGAAACGTGCAAATTAATACAACTTGTGGTGTATGTACTTGCAATCTTGTATGAACGTGTTTAATTCTTCACTAATATAAATACGAATGTCAAGGATAAACGTTACTCATTTGTTTCCGAAATTTCATAAATAAAAGTGAATCGATATTAGTGATTACCAGTGTCGGAAAAGTAAGTACCTACTTGACTATTTGTATACCTACCTACCTGCCTATATAATAATAGGTCTTTACCTATGCAATTTCATAGGTAAATTCGTTCTGCAGTACTGGCCATTTCAAATCAAAATAATTTTTGTTTGGCTAAGAATTCTAATTTCAAATTAATTTTATTTTAAAAACATAGAATTCTTTTTCTAAAAGTAGTCATTTGTTTATTGATTAGTGATACATTTTTAACGCATTTCAATCTTTTTCGTCATCATGGATACGTTAAAAATTCGATTAATTATGGAATATGAGTAGCGTCGTGGCAGCAACGCGGCACAAGCGGCACGCAACATCAACGACGTTTACGGAGCTAACACTACACCACCTGTTATTGGTTTGCTCGCTTCCGTTCTGGAAATTTCGACCTTAAAAATGAACCTCGCGGTCGTCCGAAGACCTCGGTCGACAATAACGAATTAAAGGCGATTGTGGAAGCTGATGATACACAATCTACGGCTGAATTAGCAGCAGCTTTCAACGTTAGCGTCAAAACAATATTGGTCCATTTGCGTCAAATTGGCAAGGTAAAAAAGCTTGACAAATGGGTGCCCCACGAACTCAATGATCGCCAGCACGAAGTAGGCCTCGAGACGTGACTTGCCCTGCTCAACAGACACACAAATGAAGGAATTTTGAACCGCATTGTTACCTGCGATGAAAACTGGATTCTGTTTGATAACCGCAAGCGCTCAGCAAGTTGGTTGGATCCTGGTTCAGCACCTAAACAATGCCCTAAACGAAAACTTACCCCTAGAAAAGTGATGGTCACTGTTTGGTGGTCTAGCGCCGATGTGATTCATCACAGCTTCTTACCAAACGGGGTGAGCATTACTGCAGATGTGTACTGTGAAGAATTGAACACAATGATGGAGAAGCTGGCACATCTCCAACCAGCATTGGTCAATCGCTCGTCTCCGCTGCTCCTGCCGACAGCGCGCGACCTCATACTGCACAGCAGACGGTCTCCAAGTTACAAGAACTGGGGTTGGAAGCTTTCCGTCATCCGCCCTACTCACCAGACCTTGCGCCTAGAGACTACTACTTTTTCTAGAATTTGGATAACTTCTTGGCGGGAAAAAAATTCAATACCCGAGAGGCAGTACAAAATTCCTTTGAAGAATTTGTTCCCTCCCGTCCAACTGATTTCTTTAAGAATCAATAAACAATAAACTGCCACTGCGTTGGCAAAGATGCATTGATTGCATGGGTGATTACTTCGATCAATACAAATAAAAAATACATGAAAGAAATTAGCTTAAATTTTTTCATACAAAACGGCAATTTCATAGGTAAAGACCTAATATAATATCGCGTGCCTAATGCTAAAAGGGCGCATTTTTCAACATTTTGTATTAAAACTTGAATTTTTTTATTTATTATTTACATGTAGGTAATTGATACGAAACATGACCGAATCTAAGAAGTTTCGTCAGTTCAGTGTTGAATATTTAAAATTTGGTTTTCTTCCATCACAGACAGATAAACGATTGCCCACTTGCCTTTTATGCAACAAAGTTTTGAGCAATGACTCTACGAAACCATCAAAGCTGGAAGACCACCTAAGAAGGTGTCATCCTGATAAAATAGGTAAAGATTTAAAATATTTTCAAACATTAAAAGAAAAATATGAAAAGAGACCCACCGTGCACAGTATGTTCGCTTCAACGTCTGAAAGCAACGATGATGGCTTATCTTACAATATCTCATTACTTATAGCAAAATCTGGAAAACCATTGGAGAACAGTTAATTTTACCTGCTGTTGAAGAGGTTTTAAAAACTGTTCTGCACAAATCTTCATTTGACATACTCAAAAGAATTCCTTTGAGTACCAACACTGTACAAAGACGTTGTGATGAAATGAGCTCTGATGTTGAAAGTTTCTTGTGTGATTATCTGCAAACAACTCATTTTTCTATTCAACTGGACGAGTCAACTTTACCTGGCAATGAAGCATTATTATTGGCATATGTTCGATTTGTTATGGGCGAAGAAATTCATGAAGAGCCTCTATTCGCGAAAACTTTGAAGACGGACACTAAAGGTGAATCAATATTTAATGTCCTGAGCGATTTTTTAAAGGAAAATCGATTCCATTTACAAACGTTATTTCGGTGGCAACAGATGAAGCTCCTGCCATGGTCGGGCGATATCGTGGGCTTATAGGCCACCTTAAAAGAGTTAACCAGAGGTAACGCAGTTCACTGTGTTATCCACCGACAACATCTAGTAGCGAAAAATTTGAGTGATAGATTGCACCAATCGCTTCAATTTGTGATTCATGCAGTTAACAAAATTAGAAGCAATGCATTGAATACGCGCTTATTTACACAATTGTGCGATGAAAATGATGAAAACTTCCAACGATTGCTGTTACATACCGAAGTACGTTGGTTGTCGAAAGGTGCATGTTTATCAAGATTTTATTCACTTTTTGACTCAGTTTTAGAATTTCTGGACAGTAAAGATCCTGATTTAAAAAAAAACGTAATCAATTTTAAAGCAGACATCGCGTATTTGACAGATTTGTTCAAAAAATTTATTGATCTCAACTTACAATTACAAGGGGACAGCCTTAATTTAATAAAGACAAAGAGTGTAATTTCAGCTTTTATTGGTAAATTAAAATTTATGAAGGAAAATATTGGTCGGCGCGAATTTTCAGTTTTCAAACTTATCGCCGGTAGAATGTCTTGATGAAGATATTCAGACATACGTTCAAAATTTGATTGCCCTGCATGATGATTTTAAAATCAGATTTGAAGACATTTTGTCGATGGAAACACCACCATAGATCATAAATCCATTTGATGAAACGGAAGTGGAGAATGTAATATTACAAGATGAGCTACTCGAGCTTAGCACTAATGAGGAGCTGAAAGTGACATTTAGTGCCGTTACAAACTTATTAACAAAAAAAGGAACAGATTGAATATCACAGAATAATAATTATTAGTGTAATAATTTATATATTTGAATATATAATATATATACCTACAAAAAAAGAAATATTCTTTTTATCACTCAAATGGGACGTTTTCTAAATAAAATTTGTGAGAATTATTTGGTCCTTGTGCTGAGTCACTGTAGATTTCAAAACAGTAAAGTTGGATGAGTCACTTTTTCGATTGGCCAACTTTGCTTTTTTGACATCCACTCGCAACACAATGAATTAAAATTTAATTGAAAATTTGTTTAGTCTACCTACTTTATTATCAAATAATTAACCCTATGAAGCAATCAATTCTAACCTTTTTTTTTCGAAAACTGTTAATTCGTCGTTGATACTCAGCCACAACGCAAGTTTCCATACATAGATAGATCTAATCTTCACTTTTTTTTCGAGATTTAGAAATTGGTAGTAATGTAGAATGTCGATGCAGGGGGTCCACCGGATCCAGCAAAATTTTGAAAGTGGTCTATGAAACAAAAGAGTCTGGGAACCACTGCTATAAACGAATAAAAAAATACACATCTAAATCTCAGAACAAACCTACCATATTAAGTATAAAATATTCATCCCAATATTATCTGTATTAGAAACTTTAAGGTGAGACTGTATTAAATCCAAAAACTAATGTCGCTCATAAGCCCAATTCTCGTAACTCTCTGGGCTTCTGGTAACTCGTGAGTCCTGAACGTCACCGCCCGCTCCGGTCCTGTGCGTCACGAAGCCGCATAACCATTAACGAATATAACTCATTTCTTGATTCCTTTTCAAAATCCTGTGTCACGTTTTCACCCGTGATCGGTCACGTGTTTGAGCTGAAGACAGATTTAATATTTTTCTTAGTCTCTTCTAGGAACAATAAGAAAAGCAAAAGGCAGAGTTAATGATTTTTACATTAAATCGACAACAATTGTAATCGAAAAGAGAAAAAATAATTTCTCTTTTCGATATAATATTTACATAAGATCTAATATCCTCAAAGGCTGTAGATATACAGTGACTCTATCATCATTATCGTCACCAAACATTAACATCCTCACGCTTGTCGTTTTCTGACGTCGTTTTTATCAAACTGAAAAAAAAAAAGGCCCAAGATACATTATATTATAAAAATCAAAACTTTAAAACTATAACCAAATTACGCAAATTATATAGCCTATGTTATCCGGGCCATTATTACGAATCTATTGACACCTTGCATTGAAATCGGATTCATTAAAATCGGATCAGTAGTTAAGGCGCTACGGTCGAACAAACATACATACCTAGACTGCCAAAATCATTACCTTTCCTTTTAGCTTCGTCGTAGTCGGGTAAAAAGGTCGGATGTAGGCCACTAATTGGTCGGAGTGACTCTGAAATAGTTATAAAAAACGGACCTTGAAAGAACTCAGGTCTTAGTAAGTTAAATGAAATGATTTTTTTTTTATTTCTAAATGAAACTTAACAAGATTTTTTCGGAAAGTCAACAGAAAAAGCTACCACCAGTTCAACCCTAACCCGCCGAGAAGAACCGGCGTAAGAAACTCGCAATGCTCGCAAACTTAATAAAATGATATATATATATTATAGATACACAAATCAAACTATTGTATCACATATCAATTAGAACACGCCACGTGATTAATTAACAGTTCACGAGACGCGAATAAATTAGAAATCAATTACACTTTGTAGTGGAAATTGTTTTTCTCCGGGCACGCGACTCCACACCACTCGTGATCCGTAGATTACTTAATAGATTATTATTATTGATACATTTAAATTCTGAGGTAGCTATCAGAAAAATTACGCACAAATTCTCAAACAGAATGAGTGGAACAATAAAATCTTTACGTACCTTTAAACTACTCAACAGATTTTAATGCAGTTTTCTGCTATATATATAATAAATATCATAAAAAAGGCTTACATGTAAAATACATTGCGATTTGCACATGTGCGAAGCTGGGGTAGGTCGCTAGTAA
Organism: Phengaris alcon alcon; assembly: GCA_037179445.1. Taxonomy (NCBI): domain Eukaryota; kingdom Metazoa; phylum Arthropoda; class Insecta; order Lepidoptera; family Lycaenidae; genus Phengaris; species Phengaris alcon. The sequence continues at coordinate 23,989 of JAYRCH010000330.1, forward strand.
AATGTTATTTTAAACTAATAGAAACTGCTAAATGTTTCATGCGAATAAACGAATCATGAATAGTTATGTAGGCATAATATACATCGTAATAATACGCAAGTGATAAAAACCATTAAGTGCTGATATAACCAATGAAATTGAAAGCAATTAGTATATGCAAAACTAGCTTTACGCGCTTAAACGAGTTTAAAGATCCAAAATGAAGAAAGTAAGAAAGACCAGAGACCACACTGGTCGTGCGTCGTTCTTTTTATGCGAGTTAGAACCTAAGAGTTCCTTAGGACCTAGGTCAAAGAAATATAGTTTTTTAGTTCTTTTTAGTCCTGTAACTTTTTGATTTTGCAACTGATTACTGTACTTTTGGCATTTTTCGATTCATATTTATGTTACCTTCCGGAAAATATAAGAATTTTGCTAATTTAAAACTAATGCATGTTTACTTAACTATCGATCAATTTATATTAGTTTGATTAAAGTCCGTCAACAATTAGACAATGAAACTCTACCACATTTTACTTATTACAGATTAACGATAAAAATGTTCCGTTACTTCCGTTTAACATTTTTTTCTTTTAAATAATTATTTTAAACCCCAAGGGCACTATGTACCCAAAAATGAAAATAAAAACTTAAAACTTGAAGTTTCTAAATATCTTAAATATCTTATCTCTATAACTATTTATGAACTATTACTGATGTCGGTGACGGTGGCCGGTTTCATTAAAACGAGGCCAGTTACGCAGAAGTAATTTTATAGTGCCCAAGTGTGTGTAGTACACAAGAGCACTCTCTCTTCCTTTACTCTCGTAACCCAGTGGGACGTATGACCGACACGACTGGCGAGAGATCAGACGCAGGTCCGACTTTTTACATGCCCATCCGACGCATGGATGATCTTTCTTGTCAGACAATCAGGTGATCAGCCTACATTGTCCTAAGCAAATTTGGAAACAACATTTCTTGTTGTTCCAATGCGGGAATCGAACCCACGAACCTTCGAGTCGAGAGCGAAGCTCTAACAACTCGACCACGGAGGCTGTTAAGTTAAGTTAAGAACTATATATATAATGTGGATTGAGAAAGAATTTGTAATCATAAAAACAACCTTAAAAATGTTTTTGGCTTCTTAACAACGTTCAAAATCATTGTCACATACAAAATATAACATTATTGCTTATCAGCATGTCCTGAATAGAAGTAACTACTGTTACTTCTATATTTGATCGATTCATTCATCACTCGGGGAGGGGTCCAAGGCCCATACTCTGACGTCACCAGATTAAAAAAATTATAACCCCTCAGCAGCTGCGTTCTCCTCATGACCTACTAACCCAAAATGGGATCAAAGTGACGTAGGCAAACGTACACATAGCCCCACAGATTGCACCGCCCGTTGCCCCAACAGGAAAGGAAAACGGGTCACACTGCGTTGACCACTGTTACGTTTTCAATGGATCCGCTTGTGAGAGTTGAGGTCCGTGAGTGTTTGTATGTGTGGAACCTCGCTATGAACCTTTGGAAGCCAAGGTTTCGTTCATAGCATAAATTGGAAAGTAAAGTTTGTTATTATTATGAAGCATCTGGCGCTTTAAAAACATTGCTAGTTAAGTTTTACTTCTTTGACTTATCCTGAATACTCTCTTTTGAACTTATGATTCGATATTAGAGATTTTCTTAATTAAAATATCTTTATTATACTAGCTGTCCCGACACACGTTGTTCCGTATTGACCTTTTCCAATATTTCTCACATTTTAAACCTACCCTGAACTTACACAATTATTTCAAGACCATAATTAGCCAAATCGGTCCATCCGTTCTCGTGTTTTAGCAAGACATTGGAATTGCAATCCATTTTTATATGTATAAAATTTACACTGACGTACAACACTTTAGTAAAACCATGTTCTTTGGATGTATTTATTAATAACTTATGTTTTTTGAGATTCACGCAAATATTATTACACTGCGTATATTGTATAACTGTAAAAATGTTAAAAAAATAATTGCCGTTAGTCATGAAAAACAAGTTATTTTTGGACTTATCCAAAAATAAATATCTTTAACAATAGATGTGTGATCCACAAATAAACGATTCCAGCTAGATACTTTTGTATTTACGTTCTGTCTGTCCCATTTTAGACAACTATAAGCCTACTTGAAAATTTAATTGCGATAATAGTATGTTTTATGTACAAATCTATCTGGATGAGTATTATTTACTACTTACTAAATTAAATGGAGTTTATGAAATTTGTATGCTCTGAGTACCTACTTAACTCGTAACTGTTTATTATTATATAATAATGTATTGTGTTTATCTCGGGATCGGGATCTACGATGAATTGCTTACATTTTTTTGATAAATTAGTTCATGTCTATGGAAGTGCCCGTTACTCAATTGCGTACAATTTCCAAATATGTATTACTAAGCGTAATTAATATCCTAAGTTACGCGCTTAAACTTTGAACTGTAAAATTCTTTGTCGCCTAATTTTGGAAGATCAATAATCCAGTTGGAGGAAGTGTGGTTCGCTGATCACAGGACTGACTGAGTTTGTAAAGGGCACGATCTTAAGCGCCGTTTAATGGGTCATCCCATTAACCGTTTATACGCTCTAAAGTTTGCCAATCCATCCAGTCTTACTGAAAATTTTCATACAATACTTGAACTTTTAAGGATATTTAAATTGAAACTGCTTGAATAGTTTTTTTAAAGCCTCGATTCGGAGTCTGATGGATTCTTTGCTATCCTCAGGGAGGATTGAACATTGTAGATATTAAGTTTATGACTTAATAAAATAAATATTTTGAGGCAATAATCTTTAATCTTATTTTTACCATGAATAGAAACGTCATAATACGAGTATTTAGTTGAAGTGACATTCTTTTTCTCGCCGTCTTAGGGTTGAACCGGAGATAGCATTTTTCTGAATTTCCGTAGTTCTGCTTGGAAATAAAATAACTTAATTTGATTTTATTTCAGTGATGTATTATGTATGGGCACCAAGTTAATGAGCCTGTTAAAAAAGAGAAATGCTTAATTCGAAGCTTTTATTATTATCAACAATGTTTGTCGATTTTTGCTTAGCTTGTTTCCCCAAAGGCGTTGTGATTACGATAGATAGAGGTTGTATTAACACGTATATAATAGAAATTTAGATTGATCACAAATAATAAAGACATCTTTGGTAGCATTAATTAATGGTTTGGCGGGTTACGTTGCGACGGTCGTGGCTCGTAGCTACCGGTCTACGGGATAATCAGCAATGTAAGGATGTATCTACATTTGTTACTTATTAAGTGGTAGGTTATATATAAAATAATAAAATATTTAAACTTAATTCTTTTCAACAGTTTTTTCGTATCGCACTATTGCGATATACTGTTTGTATGATGAGATATTTTTTAAATTATGAAATTAGAAAAAAATATTTTAGATAATACTTCTTCTATGTGCTCATAGGTATAGGATATTACCTTTGTTTATAGGAATAAATGCAAAAAATATGTTAAATTATTATCATTTTTTATTATATACCAAAATCCATACAATAAAAATGACTTATGTATAATTATTTAAAATTGCATCTACCTATAACTTACATTTATATATTTAAGTAACAATTATTTTAAAACATTCCCTATGGTGATGAAATCAAGAATATATTTTAGGTGTAAAATAAATAATTAATTTTAAAAGGGTGTTCTGTTACAAATTATCTTAACAATACTAAGAGTAGATTGAATAATTCGTTTGTAATAACATTTACCCACAGACAATTTTTAATTTTGATAGGTTTTGTATGGGGACCCATCAAAACGAAAACTTATCTACTGCTTAAAAGTTATTATAATAAGCTACCTTAGTATTGTAAAATGTATCATAATGTTATCTAGGTGCTATTCAATACATGTTTTGTAGAATATTAGGATATAATACATAAAACGGTGTACCATAATTTTCTTGTACTTAATATTAATCTACTATAAGATTACTTCTTATATGGAAAGGCACTATTCTTGTTAAAGAAAATCCAACACGCGGAGGTTTATGACCATCACAAATACCACACTTTTCAATTTAAGCTATAAAATGTAACATAAGTTCAAGTGATCAAAAGTGATTTAGTTGAAACCTAACTTATATTTTACATCAAATGAAACGATTCTTTCGGACCGTCTACTAGAACTGCACAGTCTTGTAATTTTCCTAAGTTGAGCGCAACCATTTAAACCAATGGCTACTTCACGGTCCTGTGTTTATCTCAGCTTTTAAATTCTTGGTCCTTGATGAAGACAGTAGCCCTCCAGTCGTCACTCCTACTGATATGATGAGAACACTTCGCTAGCGATTCTTAGACTACCTTCATTAGTCTTTTCCAGTCTTCTGTTTTCGTCTAGAATCGACTCCCCAATAACCACTAATTTACCGGTTTAACCCCATGGACCCGCAGCACACCGTCTGTCTGGGGACTCTCTGGGTAGGTAATCCAGATAGGCCTCGAACATATGTGTATGTTACGGGAGAACGTAGGATGCGTTTGGGCTGGGCATGCTTCTTCGGCGGCCTCTGTCGGTCCACGGGTGATGAGGATTGCGATCTGCTCGTCAGATTCAGGTTTTTGAACACACGCCGAAGGGAAACCGTTGAATGATGGCGACGATGGCGTTCGGAGCCATCGCTGCCGGAATCGCTGGTGGAGCAGGAGTGCTCCTCTGCCCGTCCGTTCTCACACGACATGCTGTCACTGCTGCTCGAACTTCCGAGAGATTCAGCGTCAGTGGACCGTCGGCTTAAACGTTTGGTGAGGGCTTTCAGAATCCTCGCTCCACAGGGTTTCGCTTGTTCGGGAACCTCCTCCACTGGCGGACACACTATAATTTTGGGCGCCATCGACTGCCGCCTCGAAGTTCTCTTCGGTGCTTGAGAGTCCACGCTCACCGGCAAATCGCCGACAAACCTTTCACTGGCTGTCAACTCGGTTCCCAGTTTGCTTTTCATAAGTCCGTTTATATGACCACTTGATACGTCAAAATGTTCACTCGTTATCGAATTAACGAATTGAAAAATAATGTTTGTTTTCACAAATATTTACTGTTATGATTGAAAAAAACTTTTTCGTCCCTCGATGTAGTTCAGGTATAGCGAAGCTTTCAGGTACATAAGTCCCCGTTAACTGGCGCGGCGTGGGAAAGGCTGCCAGTTATAAAGGGTGTTCGGCGCATGCGCGGCGGGCTTGTGTGCGATACATCCTTTGGCTTGCATAACTGTCAGAATCAGGCTCATTTCCTTGACCTGATGCAAACAACGCAGAACATGTTGATTCCCAGATATTACGTTGAATAGCACTTCGGGATATAAATCAACGCGGAATAGAATTTGCTGAATCCGTATGGCGCGTAATTTGGCATAAATTAATTATTAATATACTATGTAGCTTTCTCAATTTAAGCCACTAATTCCAAGTAATAAAAAATTATTAAAATGGGCTAAGCGAGGTTAAACACATAAAAGCAGAGAGCAAACATTATACATTCGAACGTCAACACTTAAAAATATGAGTTCTGAGAGACATATATCTCCAGTCCGCCTTTCGTCTTTAGCTCTATCACAAAGTAGGAAGTCAGAAATATTAATGGGAAGATATTTAAGTTTCAGTTAAAATCCCGTAACATAGGCAATGTAGGTTAATTTGATTGTCAGTAAAAACAATAACCTTGTACAATGGAATGTCCATCGCGATGGTTACCCTAACAAAAGAGAATGCTCGTGAAACCACTTGAAAACTCGGTCACTAGAAGTAATCTCTGCGGCTAGGTGACATCCCCTCAATCCATAATGCGTGACGTAAATAAACGCAGTCGTTAGATCATTGTTCCCGGACTTTTCCGTGCTTCCCGCTCGGTATTTTTACGCTACTTCAAGATGGTCCGCGTGACTGAAAACACGTGGCCAACCTTTACCGATATAGATTTCAGTCGTTTTTCTTACACGTGACCGGCTCTCGCGACGACGTGCACGACAAAAACGAGACTTTTTAATTAATATTCTTTTGACGTGTTTTAATTGCTTGTTTCGCATCACGCGGTAGATCGGAGAAAATGTCAATTATTCTTACTTTTAAAGTCGAAAAGTGTTTATTACTAAGATTTCTAGGTTGGGAATTAGGTAGAAATTTCCTGAATAAACCCTGGACTGTGACCGTGTTTTGGCTAATATACAACTAATTAAGACAACCAATTATTTCTGTTATGCTGATAAAATTGATAATATTTTTTTACACAACCAATCGCTTTATGTAGTACCTACAGGCAATATTGGTACGATGTAAGTTAAAATATACAGTTTGTAACATTTACATACTTTTTATTTTTTTATGTATTATTTTGTAATATGTTTGCTTATTAACTGAATGTAATTCCAATTCAACAAGATAATTCTTAATTGGATAGAAAATAAAAACAGTCAAATCCATTACTTTGATTTCATTAGGAACGTGACACTTAGGAACGTGAGTTCATATTCACTCATTCGTTTTTTACTCGAGTACGGCGAAGCCAAAAGGAAGGGTAATGATTTTTGCAGTCTACACACAGTCTCATTCAAGTAGCCACACTTGTGTTACAGGTAGCAGACAACGGGAAGTATATTTAATACTTTTAAACTAACCATATATTTATGATTTTTATTATATTATACACATATTTAATGCACATCCATGACCTAGGAACACAGAAAAACTTTTTTGTTCCTTCGGCGGGATTCGAACACGCGACCCCCGGCTTGAGCACCAATGCGCTGAACCACTGAGCAACGGAGGTCATCATTGTATGTATGTATGTATGAATGTATCTATGTATATTTGTTCCCTCGTAGCGTCTAAACTACTGGTCCGATTTTAATAAATGAGGTGTCAATAGATTCGTAATGATGCCGCGGGTAACATTGGCTATATAATTTTATTAAAAATTTTGTATTTCGAAAATTGAGCCCCAAATTATAACATCTAAAAAAATTAAACCGTGATAATCATTACGTGTTTGGTATCAAAAGAAAGGTCTTGGCAAACACATCACAAACACGGTTATACGAGGGCGGCACTGAAAATTTCGGGAATCAAGGAAGTGACACAACATTACTATTTAAAAATGTATTTATTGCTTTTCGAAGTATTCTCCGCGAAATTTGACACATTTTTCCATACGATGGAACCAATCATTGAAGCAACCATTCCATTCGGAAGTTGGGGTCTCCAAAATGACAGTTTTGTAGGCGTCCACAGCTTCTTCAGGTGATGAAAATCTCTGACCACGCAATTTATTCTTTATTTTAGGGAAAGTATAGAAATCATTAGGGCTTAGGTCGGGGCTGTACGGCGGATGGTCTAATAATTCTATGATTTCTTGCTCTAAAAACTCTTTTGTTCTGTGCGCGGTGTGAGAACTCGCATTGTCGTGATGGAGGATGATGCGGCGGTTGCAGTTCTCTTTACGGAGTTCAGAAACGACCTGTGGCAAACAAATGTTAGCATACCATTCTGCATTAACCGTTCTTTGTCCCTCAAGAGGAATAGTTGCAACATGGCCGGTTTTGGAGACAAACGTGGCCACCATTTTTTTTGCAACACTCCGTGAACGAACAATTTTTGTTGGCTTTAACTCATTTTCGAACACCCAAACTCGTGACTGGTTTTTTGTTTCGGGTTCGTACGCGTATATCCAGGATTCGTCACCTGATACGATGTTGTATACAGCATTTGAGGATCCTGCGTGGAATCTTTCGAGAGTTCTGACGCACCAAGTAACGCGAGCCGCTTTTTGCTCTTCACAGAGCAAATACGGTATCCATCGGGAAAACAACTTTTTTACACCTAATTGTTCATGCAAGATTATTTGTATTTGACTCATGCCAATGTATAAAGTTGCCTGAATTTCGCGGTATGTCACATGTCGATATTCCTCAATCAGCTTACGCACAGCATCAACGTTTTCTTGGGTGACTGCAGTTTTTGGACGACTATTGACGGGGATCATCACTGAGCTTGACACGTCCACGTTGAAATTCAGCAAACCAGCGATAAATTGTGGTTTTGGATGGGGCTTCATCACCAAATGCAGAAATCATCCGGTCAACACACTGTTTTTGTGTTAAACCACTTCGAAAGTCATAATAAATCAACGCTCTAGAATTTTCTCGAGTCAATGCCATTTTCTCAACGACTAAACAAGTTTGACAAGACCTTGTGACAAGACCGAGAATCTTTTTTTAAATAAATAAACGGTATTCGATTTTTAAAACCAAGGAGTTTTAAATTAAAAAGATTTTAATATGACAGGAACAGTGGAAATATCCCATTCCCGATACTTTTAGTGCAGCCCTTGTACATGTTTGTGGCGTGCTTGCATAAATATGTCAAAATACACGTGTAAAATGCGGTCGTACAAACCCAGTTGTCCAATTTTTGAACATAACGTAATAGTAGGTCCTTACATATGAAATCGGTTTGATCTCAAATATATCTTCTTTGGTTAGGAATTCCAATTTCAAATTTATACTGCTATTTACTCATGCATTTGTGTTTCGAAAACCGTAATTCAATTGTTTTTTCCTCTTTTGGTTTTTTTTTGCGTCACTCGAGACACGAGTTACACCATGGCACCAGTGCTGCAGAAACGGCTTGAAGGATTAATTATGTGTGTGGCGGCGGTGTCGTAAAAGAAAACACACTTCGTTTTTGGTTTGGTTTGGTTTGGTTTTCGTACTGGAAATTTCGACCTGCAGAACAAGCCCCGTGGACAGCCAGAGACCAAAGTTGATAATGAAGAATTGAAGGCTATTGTGGAAGCGGATCCATCGCAAACCATGTCCGAGTTAGCTGCAGGCTGCGGTGTTAGTGATAAAACTATTTTAATCCATTTGAAGCAAATTGGGAAGGTGAACCTCATGAATTGAGTGCAGCAAACCGACAAACGCGCGTCGACTGCTGTGTTACTTTACTCAACCGGCACAATAATGAAGGGATTTTAAATCGAAACATTACCTGTGTGAAGTGGATCCTGTACGATAATCGGAAACGCTCATCGCAATGGCTGAACCCTGGTGAACCAGCCAAAGCCTGCCCCAAGCGAAAATTTACTAAAAAAAAACTTTTTTTGAGTTCCACACCGACACAAGTCCACCAAACGCTCACAAGTCTACTTGTGAGCGTTTGGTGGACTTGTGTCGGTGTCGTTCACTACAGCTTTCCATAATCTGGCCAGACGGCATATGTCTATTGCCAGCAACTGCAAATTATGACGGAGAAGCTAGCTGCTAAACAACTGAGGTTGGTCATTCGCTCTAGGCCACTGCTGCTTCAGGACAACGCTAGACCACACACTGCACAGGAGGTTCAATTGGAATGTCTAAGACATCCACCGTACTCCCCGGACCTTGCTTCAACAGATTACAATTTTTTTTCAAAATTTGGATAACTTCTTGCAAGGGAAAAAATTCAACTCCGATGGGGCAGTCCAAAGCGCCTTCAAAGATTTTATTGATTCTTGTCCGAATGGTTTTTTTTGTAAAGGAATCAATGAACTACCTATGAGATGGCAAAAGTGCATAGATAGCAATGGTATATACTTTGATTAAATAAATATATTATGTTATAAAGTTCTGACCGTCGCATCTCAATACATTTTGGAAAATGTGTTATATGTAAGAAAGAATCTAAACAACTTCAAAAAGAAATGTGATAATCATTGTGTAAACACTAGAAATAAGAACAAGTTAGATATGCCAGTGTTCAGACTAAGCAAAGTTAGTAAATCCTTTAAAGGCCAATGTATACGCTTATACAATATAATCCCAGAAAAGGTTCAAAACTTTCCCATTAATAAGTTTAAAAAAGTAGTTAAAGAGCGTTTGTGTGCCAAAGCGTATTATAAAATTAATGACTTTATTCAAGACGGCACACCTTGGGAATAAGGTGGCTCCTTATCTTATCTTATTATTTGTTACATAGACATAAGTAAACATTGTAATAATTTTGATTTTAAAAGAATAATTTTCCATCTTTTTGGTAAAAGATGGCCCCAGACGAGTTTCTTGCCGGCTCTTCTCGCTGGGTTAGTTCTCGAACCGGTGGTAGGCATCACGTAGTATCGACGTTCAAAAAGAGTATTTAAAAATACCAATTTTGAATAAAAAAATTTTGATTTGATTTGATTTTGATTAAAAAAAATCGACTTTATGTTCCTCCTTTACAAAACGCCAATTTCATATCGCCATCCAGGGCGCCACCCAAACGCATACAATAAAATTCATCAAAATCGGTCCAGCCGTTTAGGAGGAGTTCAGTGACATACACAAGTACAGTAGAATTATATATATAAAGATAATCAACTAAAGACATTTTGGAATACATCACATATAATGGGTACATAAAACGGAATTCCAGTAGTACAGGTGCCATAGGCAAATTATTTGTGATAAAAAGGTTTGAATTTTCAATCTGCGTTAAAAATTAGAAGAAAATGATTAGGTAAGAATTTTGACTACGGAAGAAACTACTTTTAGATTGTGTCGGTTTAGATATTGTATCAAGTGAGCGGGTGCTTGGCCGCAGTAGCTGCAATGCGATGAATTTATTTTTAGAACACTTTAAAGTTTTAACAGATATTAAAAGGAAATTTTTGGGAAGCGACTTGTGCATTCGTATAGAGCCTATGACGTCAAATCTTAATATTTTCACCGACGACGGCGAAGCCAAAAGGAAGGGTAATGATTTTGGCAGTCTATGTATGTATGTATGTTTGTTCCCTCGTAGCGTCTAAGCTACTGGGCTGTTTTTAATATATGAGGTGTCTAGATTTGTAATGATGCCGCGGGTAATATTGGCTATATATTTTTTTTAAATTTTGTATTACGAAAATTAAACTCCAGATTCCAACATCTAAAAAAATTAAACCGAGATAATCATCACGTGTTTGGTATCAAAAGAAAGGTCTTGGCAAACACAGCACAAATACGTCGCGTGTTGGTGTGAGCTGACCATAAGGCCTAGAGAAGTTTCTAGAATTACACTCCAAGGTTGATGCGATTTGACATCGACTGTGCCGAACCTTATAAAGTAAGTGCGACCACGGCTCTAGCTTGACCATTTTGCTACCTATGCATTTCTGGATTTCTATCTGAATTATTTTCTTGTTTCGGTCTTTTTAGACTCCTTATTTACGTAGTCAGTCGGGTTACAGTTTTTTTTTCAACGTTGTAAATATTAAAAGGAATGGTTTACTTAGTTTGCTGTGGTGTGATGACGTTATCACGTAAAATTTACGTCCGTAAACCGACACAGACAACCATTTTTTGTAATTTTCACGAGGTTTTGGATACTCTGTGCATTATGTGCATGGTCTACATAGTAACGGGTAACTTAAGTTGAATGTTGTCACTTCATGTTATTGAAACAAAATAATATATTGGCCATTAGCAGTTTTTATTTACTTGTTTTCTTTATCTATAAGATTATGATAATGTTAAGTGTATGTGCATAATAATATTATCACCTGTAGGTAAATAGCTAAAGTATCTAAAATGCTCAATGAATTTAAGAAAAGTGATGCATGGTCATTCATAAAAAAATACGCGTTGACTTGAGTACCTCTTCCGTTTTTTCCTTGGTTAAAAATGAACTTCATTGAAATCCGTAGTTCCTTATTGTAATTTGGCACTATTTTATTTGTTATAACAAACGTTATAACATATAATAATATATTCTTACGAAATAGTATGAAGGAAACAATATAGTATAGGTACGACAGACAAGGCTACGAGTAATTCTAGTAATTTCCATAATCAAAAGTGCTTGAAAATTTGTAGTTGGGAGATTATTTATAAATACGAATATTTTTATATAAAATATTTGGCGAAGGCTGTTTACATCCAGTGTCTCACGAATGTTTAATTACAGTAATTTCATAAAATAATAAAGTATTTTAAAAAAATACCATTTCATACTGATATTTTTGTAATAATATTCAAAATGGAGACTTACATTAAAAACTTATACCAACATCAAATTTATTATAATTAAACAATATACTTGTTTAGATAAATTAATCAAACGGCTTATTAAAAAATAGAAACAATCATAAAAATAGAAACGTGTTTTATAATAAAAATAATAATATTATGCTGGCAATTGGCATTCTAAAATGACACCTTTATTACCTTGTTCTCACATTATAATGCTTCTATTAATGTAATTAATGATTCAAAATAATTGTATTTGATTTTAACTTACTGATTTTATCGTGAACTAATCAATGTGCATAACCCGGCTAGATTCTAAACTAGGCACTACTACTCTTTTATAACAAATTTTTTAGGGGTCCGTACCTAAAGGACACAATCGGGATCCTATTACTGAGAATTCGCTGTCTGTCCGTCTATCTGTCACCAGGCTGTAGGTGTCTCCTTAGCCGTGATAGCTAGACACTTGATATTTTCACAGATGGAAGTGTATTTCTGTTGCCGTTATGACAAAAAATACTAAAAACAGAATAAAATATATGTTTATGGGGGGCTCCCATAAAATAAACGTGATTTTTGCCGTTTTGTACGGAATCAAGATTATAATATATAGGTTATAATATATCTAAAGATTATAATATATCTAAAAGAAAGATTTTTCGTAGTCGCAAAATAACTTCTACACAGTGTAAATAATGTTCTTTTGAATACACATTGGCCTTGCACACCAATGAGCTGATGAGAAAATTAATTATAATTGGCTTTACACTCGGACCAAATACAACGTGAAGACAGAGTTCTACGAACCACGACCGTGCGAACCACCAAAAAGCATCTAAAGGAAATGTTGACAAAGATATCACATGCCTGAGTAATAAACTTTAAAACAACACATCTAATAAAGAATATAGCCATTTTTAGAATAGGAGCTTATCAATAGTCTTTGAAGTTCAATAATGGATATTGGACATGATGTATTACTTGGTGACCATTACACTCAGAGCTGTCAACCAAAAATGACATTTTACACGGACCCTTGATGGACCGTATACAAAATCTGTACGTATAAAACTTTACGACGACAAACACGCCACACCGGCGCGACACAATGTGGCCAAGCCGTCGTTACGTGTGAATACTGTCGCTGCGGCTTCTTGTGGTTGCGGTGTCGCTGGGGGTTGCGTTGTGGTTGCGTTGTAGTTGCGATGTGGCCGGTATCACATACTTGGTCGATAAAGAATGCAACTTGTGGTTCGTGTGGATAGTATTTTCAATAATTTTCAATACAAATATACGCCTGACCGCATGGTGTGGTTAAAGTACGTTTGGGAAGACCCTCATGTGCGATTTTTAGATAGATGGAATAAAGAAATAGGCTATCAATTGTAATATTAACTGTTTGATTTGTGCTTTATACCTATTTATGGGTTCTGTTTTCTGAATATATTAATAGTGCTCACCAAAAATCACTCGACTAAATTTTCCACATCTTATATAACAAATTGTTCTGGTTTTAGTTCACAATATCTAGCCTTATGCGGTTGCCTCTCAGGAAATGATAAGCAGGAGGAAATAATAAATTTATTATTGAATATAAACTCAATTGCATCTGGAAAAAGTTTCGAATTTAAAAAAAAACCCTATTGACGATTGTTATTCAGTAAAAACGCGTGTGATCACAATTAAATACCCTCTATAGTTCTATATCCAGCTACTCAAGATACCCATTGAAAGAGTGAGCATCAGATCACACCGAGACGTGACGAGGCGCTGCATTTGTAAGAGCGATTTAAAATGGAACTTTATTCACTACACAAGAAGATATACGTAATTAATTGAAAGTTTGAATTTCGAGCTTCACCTAGCTGCGTAGCGCGGCGCCGCTCTTACAATGAAACGTAACACTTTTTGAGTAGTGCATAACGTTAAATGTTGTATCGCTTTCTTTTTTAAATGCAGCATCGTATAGCGTCTTGTCTCGGTGTGAGATGACCCCTTAGAACAGCTTTAAAGAAGCCATGAAATATCAGCTAAACCATGGTTCGGTATTAAAGACCTTAAATTATGTTCAAAAGTGTAATTTAATTAACATAAATTACCAGAAATTACTACACCATTGTGTAATATGCATATTTTGAAGGCGAAGGCTGCAGTTTGAGTATATAACGTGAATCATGCGGTACTAGCACCATAACGGAACCAAATCTCCTCAAACCATCCTCCAGAAGCCCAGAACTAGCAATGTTCTTCAAATTGGTAAGTTTAAAAATTTTAAAAATAATTTTAAATAAATTCACATATAATAATAAAAAATTATTGAAATAAAAATAGTCTTGAACTTCGAAAGAGCCCTCGAGTGATAAATAGTTTCAGCCGGTTGTATTTTTTACATTTAATAATCATAACTAATGATTTCTGTTTTCAAATGAAACTTAGCGGCGTTGAGAGTGAAATTTCAAGGCCACGTCTCGGTTTTGTATATACCACCATCTGTTGGAAGCTTATACTTTTTACGAAACTTACTTAAGAAAGTACGGCTCAATACACAGATTACGCTAGGTGTACAATTTTAATTTTTCTATTATTTTTTGAAGTAATGCTAGGCACGATGAAAGTACTTTTGGATTTTGAATGGTGAATCACTTCGGACACGTGTACCTTGTGCACGTTATGTTTTTTATTAGATTTTTGGATGGTCTAGGACCTACGGCATTCAAACATGTGCGGTTATAATCTTAAATAAGTTATTGTTTTTACCTTTTAAGTAGATATTGGTAGTAGCGCTAGACTTTAGAGTTCAAAAGGCAACTCTTAAAGAGGGTTGTTAAATTCGTGACGTCTGACAGCTTTTTAACACGACAAGGACCGTCGTGCTACCGAGCGCCGCCTGGTGACAGAAAAAGAATCGAAAATTCTTTTTGACCGTTTTTGAAACCGCTTACGCCACCAGATGACACATTGTGCGAGTTGGGCAGAAAAAATATCCAAAACCCTAATTAAATCTCGTCTCGTAAATGTCTTTTGAAAATAAACGATCAGGGTTCCTTGCAGTCGGCACAATTGATAGCTGCCTAAACGTAACGTTATCGAAAGAGATTTGTATGAAAATTATGACAGACCATACAATTGACATTCGATAACGTTACGTTTACGCAGCTGTCAATTGCACTAAAATCGACGCTATATATCTCACAAAACATCAATGGCAAAAACCCATAAGCGTGAAAAGCTACCACTAAAGAGAAGCCAAATCCATGTCTTTTCGTTTTGTTTAAGGTTATCCCGAATTGGTGATCTTTTGGATCTTCTTTTTCTTGGACGTCGGAATTACGACTTTATGGCACTCATAATAAGTGTTAGCATGTAGGATAAAGAACGATATATTATGTTTCTTCTCTTACTAATAGCCGTAAATCTGAGTATTAGGTAAATCGGGTCAAAATCGGGCTCTTGTGGGCTCTACGACGAATTTTATGTGACACTAATATTATACTACAAGAATATTCTTTTTATTTTTTTAAATTCTCATGCGTATCTCAAAATAAAATTTCCATAAAGAGCGTCAGAGATGGCGAAGATACCATAATATTTTATCATAAAATGCCTGGTTATATTTCATATTAAAATTTCAAGTACGTAAATTGAAAATATTATATAGTATCTAAGGCGTCTGCGATAGTTCATACAAACTGTATAGCAATCGATATTTTGTCTTAACTTGGAATATTATAGAATTTTCGTCGTCTGTGATGCCCTTAAGTGCTGTTTATTTAGTTTTAAACTCTACTTTATTTTAAAGATCTTTGTTATGCAATTTGTTCGTATAAATATCCATCGATGTCTATAATTTTGTTATTATCTTTTCCAGTTCACCCTTTTCGCAGTTCTGGTGGTCGCGATGGCTGCTCCCAAAGCGGATCCCCAGTTCCTCTCTTACCCGTCGTTGTACGACCCTTACTCCATCGCGGCGTCGCCGTACTTACCTTACTCTTACTCCCTGCCTTACGCCTACAGATACGGATACGGATACGGCAGCCCTTACTTCTTCTAAGTTTATTGTGTATAGCTGTATTTTATAGTAAGGTTTCATGAAACCACCGCCGCACCGCCATGTTTTAAGACCATCTACATTGTAATTCTGCTTTGTTAAGAAGTTAGGTTACTCTATTTTAATGCTCCAGGATTAAATTAAGGAAATAAACTATGTTAGTAATTTTACATTATATTATTCATTTCTACTTCTTATTTTCATGCCTGAATCGTTCCTAGGTTTAACATCTTCACGAAGCGACATTAAAACATTAATGTATGTTCATTATCTACCTACTATAAGATAAGTCGAATAATATTGACTGTTTTATAAAGTGTAAAGTTGTTTATTAACAATAAAGATCGGTTAAGTTAATCTTGCCCCAACTAAAAATAAAGCTACCCAAAATTAGGCATGTAGTGGGCAATAAACTAAACGTTAGAATGTCAACTTACAATAATTTTCCGTACCGTACCTACGCGATATCGCGAGCCATGAGCTTATTATCTTATCGGGAATATTCTAGAAGTTGTCGAAACATGTCTGCTCCATCTATAAACAACAAATATAATTATGAAATCAAAACATTGCCATACTGAGGGTATCATTAGGCGGTACCTTTTTCCCTCTTCGAAGAAAGTTTCGTTAAAATTAAAACCACGAATGTTATCCTGAACTTGTTCAAAGTACAGACGTAAACGAAAGGAAGCTGCGTATTTTGTTATTTAAATTGATCATTTAATTTTTTTAACACCACATTTCTGATTCCGTAGAAGCTTACCAATTTTCTTTAAATAGATAAATAAAATACTATCACCTTTTCAGTAGAACACAGTAGAGAACGAGTACGTACTACGTAGATACGGTGATTTTTCTTTTTTCCATTAATGGGTCGATTTTTCAATCGTCATATAACTTTTACGTGAGAAATAAATCTGTTACTTTGACAGATTTTCATACAACATCTGTCAAAGTACTTTTTTTTCCTCGGGTGAACTTTCACCATCTGACGATTGAAAAATCAGTCCATAATAAAGTAAACTCGATAAAAAATAGATAAATCTCAGTTCTATTCTAAATTCATTTTGACTTGCTAATAGACGAGATGTAAATTGTATTACATTGGAATTCTAAATACTGACCCGATTTACAGACGCATTTAAAGTGAATTATCTTGCCGACGAATAAAACCATTATTTCAATAAAAGTTTTAAATTAAAATAGACGGAATATTATGCGAGTAAAAGAAAAAGAAAAGATGCAAATATATTTATTTATGAAAGTAATGTTTAAGCTAATATAAAATCGTATGCTTTATACTTTTCTCTAATTAAATTGCAGAACAATAGAAGAACATGAGACTTTTTTAAATTAACGATAGTAGTAGGCACTGGAGAGAGCTGAATATGGAGAGTAGGCGAGCGGGGCGTTGTAGGGAGAGACGACGGCGGGGACGGCAGAGAGGGGGGCGGACAGGGGCACCGCGGGGTAGGTGTAGTCCAGCGCGGGGTACGTCAGCAGCTGCGGCTCGGGCTTGGGCGCCGCCAGCACCGCCGCCACCAGCGCGAACACCGACAACTGGAACACACACACGTTCTCAGAACATTCCTCAAATATTATGTTGCTACTTGTTATGCAACGGTATTACTAGGTGCACACACGGCAAGGATCAGGTCAGATAGTAAAAGATACTTCAAGCTGAAAGTGATAACTGTTATAATATTATATAAGATAGGATACTAAACTATCAGATTAACGTTCCTGCTTCTTGTTCCCGCTGACATAACATCAAAGTATGTAGGTAACAGATAAGTCTGTTAATAAAAGACTGGACTACGATCGATCGATCACCGAAATGATCCATTTTGATCAAAAAGTATTAAATTTAGTTCTAACATTTTTGACACCTAAGCCATATTTTATTTACTTGTTAAGTAAGTTATCGCAATTTGATATTATTGAGGACTTACCAGTTTGAAGAACATGGTTGATGTTTGCCGTTACTTTTCGATATGATGCTCCAAATGTAATAAATCTACATTATATACCTTATGTACAGCCTTGATCTTCAAAAACGAAAAGGCGTGAATAAACAAAAGCTTTTTTTGTCAGGAAGTACTTAGAATACAATGTGTTATCAATAATCTGATACATATAGTGCGTGGTTTCATTGCTCATAAGAGCGTAGGTTTAGTTTTTCCATATCTCCTGGCATGTGATGTCCAGTCTCAAAATGTCTCATCTACTCATGTAAATGGTAGTCTATAATATCTTTCCTGTGTTTCTATCTACGATCGTTTGCAAACAGGAATTATAGATTTCCGTTACTGGTTCATTAACAAAGACTGGTAACATTACGTTTATTGTGTACCTAGCAGCCAAATATTGTGTAGGCACATGTCTGTAAAGAAGTTTCCCTTCTCCGTCTAAAATCCCCTTAGGGGCGATGTTTTACCGTTAGGTTTGAAAATCAGTGTCACTTTTTCTTTCCTAAACGTCACAAACATAATATAATTACGCTATATATTTTAAAATTGTACTGGATCTATACTGAGACAAAAGATTTCACTAGAGCACAGTAGATACACATTTAAATATATTATTATATGGTTACTGTGCTTTTAGCCTAGTATTTTTAAAGTAAGCTGTATATACAAAACTACAGATTCCTAAAAATATATCAGGGGGTCTAGAAAGGCCAGAGGTGTTTCATACATACTGCCGCCCATGGACACTGGCAACATTGCGTTTTGCCTTCCCAGTCCTTAAAATCACCAACCCCCATTGGGCCTCCGGTAACCTCACTCACTCGGCACAACACAATGCAAGCGTTATTTCACGCTGGTTGTCTGTGACGCCGTGGTATTTACCCGATCGAGCCGGCCCATTCAGCCTGAAGCGTGGCTCTCCCACATTTATAGGTATAAGGTGGTATAATATTAAAGCTATAATGAAACTACTATTAAATATAAGTTTCTTGTAGTAAAGCGTGAGCTAGATTGTCTGAATGATGCTATTATAGATAATAATAGAATAATTTCAAAACTAAGGATGGGTTATGAGAGTCATTCTCATAGCCCATCCTTAGTTTTGAAATTATTGTATTATTATCTATGCATAGCATCATTCAGACAATCTAGCTGACGCTTTACTACAATAAACTTATTATTAACTTACGTACATTTGACAGAAAAAATCTAGGACAGTTTAAGTGTGGACACTTTTTGCCGCGACATGCCCTGTCTATAATAATATAAAAGTCTACGTAATAATAATATGTAACACGTAATGAGCCTGCGTTATCAACGACATCCTCCTAATAAATCAACAATTAATTTTAATTTAAACAATGAGCACACGAAAAAATGATCAGATTATCGATTATAAACATTACACTTCCTAACAAGGCGTGTTGTCGCGTCGCGTGTTTTTGCGTCCATTTGTCTCGCAAGATCAAGGTTGCTGTGGGGTATATAATATTGGGTAGTATGTCCTGGTCATCATAACACACGCAGACCAATATCAAACATGTTCTTCAAGTTGGTAAGTCTTTGGACAATTTTACTTTTTACAATTTTTGAATTATTCTGATTGATTCTGATTGTTGATATATATAAAAGAAAGTCGTGTTAGTTACACAATTTATAACTTAAGAACGGCTGAACCGATTTGGCTGAAAATTGGTGGGGAGGTTAGTTAGAGTTAGAATCAGGAGACGGACATAGACACGGATACTTTTTATCCGGTTCCCGTGGAACGTGACATCAATTTATAAAACGTGTGATTTGATATGGAAAATTACAAAGTAATGGAAAATCTTATGTTATATATTAATATAAATGGATTGCAATTCCAATGTCTCGCTAAAACTTGAGACCGGCTGGACAGATTTGGCTAATTTTCGTCTTGATATTTAAACGGTGAGAAATATTGGAAAAATTTGCGGGGAAAATATTTACCCCCTTACTAATAAAACTATTTACACAACGGATAACTTAAACAACGTTGCTGTCTTTGTCTGATACGTTGGAAATGTCACTTGATAGAAAAAGATAGCAACGTTATTTAAGTTATCCATTGTGTAAATATTTTAATTAGTAAGGGGGTAACACTATATTTATAGGTGCGACAAAACAACGTGTGTCGGGACAGCTAGTAATAACAATAAATCAAAGCTTTATTTGGAAACTTAACTATTACGAATATTAAAGTTTAAGGCTTTGGAATTTTAAAAACACAGGAGGAGGTTATCAATTCGTGTGTGTTTATTTTGTATGTATGTTACGCGATTACTCCGCCGTTTGTGGATCGATTTTCGAAATTCTTTTTTTATATTAAAGGGTTGACTTCCAAGTTGGTCTCATTGTCACCAAATGGTAGACCATGGGATGATGGGATCCATGAGGAATCGAGAGATGTTCTAAAAATGTATAGGGACACCTATAGTTATTTTGACTGTTTTTGAAGTAAGTCGAGAATATGCTACCAAAATGAGAAATGTTGTGCCAAGCTACCCTGGATCCAAAAGCAGTGAACGGCACTCCTCAGTTTTTGAAGATACATATTTGGAAATTTCAGTATTGTTTATAAAAAATTAAGAATTTTATGTCACTGTAAAATAATAATCATCACCACCACCATCATCAAACCATACACCATGATCTTATGTGGATATAGGTATTTCTCATAGTCTTTTATACCGATATCGATTTCTTTGACCATTCACAGTTACTAAAAAGTGAAATGTTGTGCCAAGGTATACATTGAATCCAAAGCGACTGAACAGATCTCAGTCTTTATAGATACACGTTTGGAAATTTCAACATTGTTAAAAGAACTCCAAGCATATGTCACTATTAAATAATCATCATCACCACCACCATCATCACACAATACGTCATGGCATTATGTTGATATAGGTATTTCTAATAGTCTTTTACACTTTAACACCGATGTCGATTTCTTTGCACTTTCACAGCTACCAAAAAGTGAAATGTTGTGGGCCGAGGTATACCCTAACAACGATGATGATGGGATCTATGAGGAATCTAAGAAACTCTTATTAGAAAAGTTAATAATCCTCGTTAAGTTTTCTTACACATTTTAAATTTCCGCGCAACTTTTCCTGACGACACAACACCACAATAAATATTTATGAAAACTGTTCAAGCAGTTCATGAATTAATGAAGTGCCTGATATTGAATCGGCCCGCTCCGTGTCCGATTCAACATCAGGCACTTTTGGCTAATCTAAACTGATTCATAATGTGCCCAGAAACAACATAATCGAGGAATCTTCTAGAACGTGTGTGTGTTCCAGTTGTCGGTGTTCGCGCTGGTGGCAGCGGCGCTGGCGGCGCCCAAGCCCGAGCCGCAGCTGCTGACGTACCCCGCGCTGGACTACACCTACCCCGCGGTGCCCCTGTCCGCCCCCCTCTCTGCCGTCCCCGCCGTCGTCTCGCCCTACAACGCCCCGCTCGCCTACTCCTACTCAGCCCTACCCGGTGCTTACTATCTACGCTGATCACTTAAACAATGATTATTTGAAAAATAACGACTATGCTCTCCTGATTTGTGTACATTAATTGGCAAAATAAAACTATGGCAATATATTAATAAAGTTTTATTTTTTATACTTGCTTTTCATAACATTATTGGGGACTACGTCCCTTGCTATAACCAAACCAAACCAACCACGGGACTAGGGAATAAAAAAATTCGTCATCAATTTTTCAAAACCGAGCAGCAGATCAAAAATCACCGGCTCACATTTATAAAAGGGTTGATAGAATTTTTACCCTATAATCCTTTTAAGTTAGGACTTAGAGGAGGCAGGATCTTAGGTGAACAATTTTAATTGAAAAAGTGATCGAATACTCTAACAGTTAACTGCTTAATAACAGTTTAATCGAATGAAATTACTATTTAAATTATTTGTGTCAAAATTTCAACTCTTTGAAATCTGGGATCTCTTTTTTAAGGCTACATTAAAATATACCTTGCATACATAATAATAATTAAAATTATATATTTATAGAAAATACTGTCATGCAATATCTATTCAGACTTAAGACGTACCCTACAACTTAAAACTTAATAAAAATTAGCTTATGAGGAATTAAGCCTCTTCTGAATGCGTTGTATAAACATACCATCAATTTCGTGCATAAAAATTAACCGTTCATCTTCTGACAATTTTCTAAGTTTATTCGCTAAGATTTTTCCATAGCGATCACAGTCGTCTTCATCTTGGGAATTGTTCCGTCTTGTTAATGCTTGGCTAATACTAGCAAGGCTTTCTTCGAATATGTTGTCTTGTGGCTCGGATGAACTGTGTTGCCGTTTCCTTGCCGGTGTAGCCATCAGCCGTTCATTACTTAAGGGTACGAGATACACGTTTCTTTTGTCATCTTCCTGGTAAAGTGGGTCCTCGGCGTCTTCATCCTGCAATAAATGATGCAAATATTTGTCATACAGTACATAACTATTACCTAGTAGTAGGAACACAGAAAATTTTTGGTCCTTGTCTTGGCGAGATTAGATTTTTGAGCCCGCGAGTATCGACCTACTTTTATAACTGTATGCACAAGTAAATGATTGGCAATATAACTAGTTAACTAAAATAAGAGGGGGATAGAAGTAAATGGATTGGTATGCTCTATGAAAATCTCATCATAAATGCTCTCAAAAACACACGAATCGCGACCTATTTGTGTGTAATAGTTGTGTCAAAGACGCACGAACCGCGATCAGATCAATGAAGTCTGCATATGATACGTTAATTACTGATCGTATTATGTAGGCTTCATTTGTCTAATGCTTGTTGCGGTAAATGCGGTTTCTGAGGTTTTTTGTCGGTAGTGTTTGTGTTAACCAATTAAAAACGCTATTGAATAGATAAACTACCGACATAAAACCTCAGAAAGAAACCGGGTATAATAAAGTACGCACGAAGCGGTTTAGGTTATTTTATGCGGGGGAGGATGGAGAGGAGGGGTCCACTCCATCCTCCCCCGCATTCGTCGAATTTGGTTCAATTAGTTTATCGCTTACTGTGCAGGTAGACGCACATAGCCAATTTTTTTATTATTGTGTCCAACAGACACGATAATAAAATCTAATATCTACATTTTACTATCGTGTAGATTACTATTACGTTACAAAATAATAAATATTATGGAAATAAAGTGTAACTTACTTCATTTTCAATAGTTTTTACTTCGATGGGGCCTTTAGACAGGAAAGAATCCATGTATGCATATGCAAACCAAATGGGCTTATAGACTTCTTCAGCCCCATTCATCAGCGATTTTTTAACCTTATTTCTATATAGACGATAACTGGACAACAAAGAGTCTTTCTTCCTTTTTAGTTCTTCGATATCTATATTCATGCTATTGCTGATCCGATCCCATGCCGCATGATTTTGATTTCTGTCCTTGTAGTAAGGATTTTTTGTGTCCCATAGTATTTTTTCGGCGAAATAATGGTTTAGAAATACCATTTCTAGTTTGTTATCCCAAGTATGGTGATTTTTAGACGCCATTTTGTTAGCGACATCACGTGTCTATGGTCGCGAGCAAACTGTTATGGCGCCGTGAATGTGAACCCCGCGCGAACGAGCTGTGAACCTTTCGTCGCGACACATCGCACACGTAATATCGACTTTGCCGACGACGCGCCGAGACGCCACGAGAATACCCGAGTAATGCGTGTGAACTGTGAACAGTATCTCGCCTTCTCGTTCTCGCCCTAACCGGTTCACCGTTCGGTGTCGATGTTTTTGCCCGCGGTAAGTATTTCGCGCGCGTGAACAACTGCATTAAAGTTTTTATCAGGCGTTGAATAATGAGTTTATGGAATTTTTATTACCAAAATGTTTAGTGTAAACTGATAGTTAAAAATGCCAACTCGAAATGTTA
This sequence comes from Phengaris alcon alcon, assembly GCA_037179445.1. Taxonomy (NCBI): domain Eukaryota; kingdom Metazoa; phylum Arthropoda; class Insecta; order Lepidoptera; family Lycaenidae; genus Phengaris; species Phengaris alcon. The sequence goes on from JAYRCH010000330.1 coordinate 47,959, forward strand.
ACTGCGCCAAATATAACAACAAAACAAAAACTATAGAGGTGTCAAGGGACACCCGGATGGAACGATGTTCCTTTCGATTAATTAGTGAAGGAATTGTAATATTTTTTTTTTTTTTTTAAGTTATATTAATATTTTTTTTATTATTAACAAATATAATGTAATATAAACTTAATCAGTAGGCTCAAGTTTAGTAATAATTGAGAGAGAGAGAAGGAGAGACAGACAGAGAAACACGCGCACGCCTCACGGCTTACAACTATAGAAAAAAGTGTCGTTACAGTCTTAATTTTTTCCGTCTAGCCCCCTTTCGCAACGCGCGATAAAGAACTTCGTTCCAAAAATATTATATATTGAATATGAAATTGATTTGAACTCATCTTATTTATGGAATAACTACAAATGGCATAAAGGACGACATCAATATACTAACACTCCAGTCTCCAACACTAACCCATTACTCAATTATTAAGAATTGAATCGATTTGTTTTTACCCTACTGCGCTAGTTATTGAATAATATTCGATAGCAAAAGTCGATTAACTGGACTTTTTTTTTTTAAATGTTTTACCCAGTCGGTTTTTAATTTATTTATTTTATTATTTACGTTAAAGAGCTTTATAATAGTTGTTAATGCGGCAACGAAATAAGTAATTTATTTTTGTTATGATGATAATATTATGTGCTTATAACAATCATTGATCATCAAAGTTATCACCAGTTATAATAAATTATGGTAATTGGCTCTTGTAGCAACTTGAGTCGTATTTAACTCATTTAAGGGGTCATCTGAATAAGCGATAGTACCGAATTTGCAATATTAAATTACTATATGAAAATATAAGATCGTAAAAGAAAAATTAGTCAAATATCCACCTTATCAACTACTTCATAATTGCAAAATGAAATGAGCTAAGAGGTATGTTGCTGCATTAAACCAAATGAAATACCTAAGTAGTTCACAAACTAAAGTACTTAATATCTACTTTATTCAATTTATTTTATAAATTGTACTAAACATAAGAAATATGGCGGTAAGTCAAAATCGTACTGAACTTTGGTTTTTACAACCAAGTGCATTAGTTACGCTGGTAATCCCCCATACTTGACTTACGTCTATTGTCTTTTACGACCAAATCTTATAACAAATATGATATTACGCCAAATAGTCATAGCAATATATTATATTTTTCTTATTTGGTTCTTAGATCATAAATTCCAACAAAAACTCTGTTTATACTTTGAAGTCATCTGGGCCGTTTTTTGCGAATTTGAAAGTGTTAGAGCGGAAAATTTTAAATAAGACTGCAAACTCATTTTGGGTTAAATGGTTTATACGAACTTTTTTCTTTCTACCCGAAGGTATAGACATATAAAATGCTATAGAATAACCGTTAAGTTTAACTGGTTGAAACTTTATGTAGGTATTACCTAATTATTCAAATGTATAATATAATGAGGAATTAATGAGAAGCTCAATGGCTCTGTGGTCGCAGGGCATGCTAAGCAACTGGTCTGGTCGTGGTTTCATCTAGAATGGGTGACCACAATCCTTACTAATTTAAACGTAATAACTACTGGTCGGATTTTGACGAAATCTGGTATGCTAGTAGTTAGACTCTGGAATAACACATAGGCTACTTTTTATCGCAGCAAAATGTAGGGGCCCGCAGAATTTCTTTTCGCGCGTACGAAGTCGCGGGCTACATCTAGCTTACAATAATTAGTACGTAAACAAATCAAAAGTTCTGTAATTTAACGGCACCTGTACATTTATACTTGGTAATCGTGACAAAATTGATCAAATAACTTTGACTTGACATTGACTTTGAAAATTAGATACACGATGCTCACGGCTCACCTACTGAGCACGATGCAGGGTTGTCGAGTCCCTTAATAAAAGTTTATTTGTAAATTAAAGGCAGATAGATTTTGGCAGTCTGCTAAAACTGTCTGTCTGCTTGCATTCCAAAGAAATAAGCCTTTTATATTGATATATTTTATTGGTCATAATAATGTATGAACATTTCATTTACATGGCTTTTTAATTGATTTATTTATTACCTACTAGCTAATCCGACCTACGTTGTTCTGTCTTGCCTATGAACTAGAATGAATAAATAACTTCATCTACACCTAAAACATACACCATCATCTACACCTACAACTACAACCTACATCTACACATATAACTTCACCTGCATCTGCATCTGCATCAACACTTACACCTAAGTACTACACCTACCTACCCTACCTACCTACATACACCTACAACCTACACCTACTACCTGCACCTATAACCTACGTACATCTACTATCTAAAGTCTACATCTACAACCTATAAATTACTAATACCGTCCGAATAAACATATTATGGTGGTACTTTAAAAATAAAAAAAATGTTTCTGAAATACTTACTTTTTTGCATTCTAACAAAATTTCTGAACGCACCGATTTGACATGGAGTGTTTGCCGGGAATTCAATGTGTGACGTTGTTGTTTTTGTATTTCCTCCTTAAACTTGTCTTATTTCGGTTCTTAATGTATATTATTAGTAGAATATTAACCATTAAATATTCGTTATCGTGCACAAATGTGGGCAAGTGGTACAACTTCAAACAACGTGCTATTTTGTGTTCCACTCCAAAACTCCCTAAGATCTTCCAGTAAAGCTTCTACCACTTTACTGAATTGACTGACTTGACTCATTGACTGCACTGACTATTTATTTGGACATTGATTTGACGATTTAGAAATACGGTGTTGAAAAATTAAACGAGAATTCTATTTCCCGCCTTTTTAACTTGATACTGGCAAATGGTTTTAAGCCGGAACGCCATCAAAAAAAAATTGGCGTTAATTGGCACTCGAGACTCAAGTTAACGCTGCCGAAGCGCAACGGAATGAACATCAAAATTCTAATATTTGAGAGGTAGGAACAGTTAGTATGGGAAAATTTAACTGTAGTTTTTTTTATTTTCCTCGCAATTTTTCTCATACTTCACACCGTTTAAATGAACTTCAAAATCGGCCAGCTGTTCTCGAGTTTTAGTTAGAAAAAACTGCAATTCATTTTTATTTGTAAGAATTTATAATTGACTTTATAGAACGTTATTTAATACTAGCCTTTTTCCGCGGCTCCGCCTGCGTAAATATATATCTTAATAATAGTATCTCAAGGGAATACTGTACTCTTCAGGATGAAAAGTAGCCTATGTTTTATTCCAGAGCCATACTACCAATACCAAATTTAGAGCCGACTAGAGCCATACCAAATTTCATCGATAACCGTTCAGTAGTTTTTGGGTGAAAGAGTGTAACTAACATCCATCTTTTAATTCATCCATTCATCCATCAATCCTCACAAACTTTCACATTTATAATATTATATAGTAGGATGGATTCATCAACAGGTTCCAGCATTAACAATTAAACGTTGCCATTCCTATACAGGCCATTCTGTATCTAAATTCCTGTAGAGTGTAGAGTGTATGTTAATACAAAAATCATTGACCTGATACTAAGGAGACCTGTAACACCCTTTCTAATAACTCGCATTACACGGGAAACTATTTAGAGATTGAAGTTAGTATTTTGGGTATATAAAGGTCGTATAATAATGTCAATAGCTTAGTAAATTACGTAATATCAAAGATGTAATACGCAGTAAGCAGTTGTTACTTACCGCAGAAATCCTGCAAATGTCAGGTTTACGCTACACAATGGTACAGGCAAAAACAATACTTCTACGCGCTTTCAAATAGGCTGTTCAGTGTTCCAACGCCCCACAGGAATTTATTGGACATTTAAACGAGAAAGGGGTTAGGACCTGCTTGCCATATACCTACTGTCCGCGATTTAAAAAAAATGAGTCAATCGAAAGAGCATTTTGGTTCAAGCGTATGAGGGAATTCTTTTAAAACGTCTGCGAGCCTGAAACGGTTAGAATTTTCGTCGAGTTCCTTTTCTCGAGGTTAAAGATAAAAAAAAAAAACTATTTTTAAACTTCGAACTCGATTTTGGATCCTATAATCGTAGCCTACAGACAAAAAGAGATAAAGTCGCTATATAATACTTGTCGCAAATCCTCAAACATTACAGATCTCGCTTAAAAAATCATCCCTGTAAGTTTTAAAAATAAATGCGTAATAACGCGCGGGAAAAATTGTATCATCATATCAAAAACATATTACAATATATTACTCACACACACAATATTAAAAGTGTCACATAAATACTGATTGATTTTATATAACGTTACACAATATTTCCAAATTAGCTATTTTGATTTATCCTTGATGTAAGAGCTTCTGAAGACTGAACAATGTTGACAAATACGATGCTTGTTTTGTCGCTGGGTTCATCGATCTTCCTTAATCTTGTTTTCACGTCCTGGGCGCCTACATTAAAATTTCCTCTCATACAATGTGAAGAAAATTGCGGTGAGACGCTAATATGAAAATAATGATAGGTAATAATATCAGACGCCTATTTTGCGGGCCTTAAAGGTCAGAAAATCCTTTGGTGCATGCAAAGGATTTGCTGACAGCCACATATAATCTCTGGCCTGCGCGCTAGGCCGACCCGAGAGCCACCAGAACATTGCTCTTGGCAGGGAAGAGGTCTCATGGGTCTCACATCTGCAATGTAATAGCGCTTAAGCTAGCTAGAGACGTAAGGGTGTACCTGACAGTTTTGCTTGCGAAGCACACACACGCTCCGGTACATCTTTACAACTAAACTGTACAGGCAATCCTGATGATGATGAAATATGGCTAAGAACACTCTCGATTATGTCAGCTTTCAAACAAAATAAACTAGATCAAAATTGGTTTATTCGTTGAGGGCTACGCTGCCACGGACATACACACATACATACAGATAGAAACATCAAACTTATAACGCCCCTCTGTTTTCATCGGGGGTTTTCACCCTAAAAATAAATAAAAAAAACAGTTCACCTTTTACAGTAGTTTCTGGCTAAGGTTGTTATTAGATTTTTACAAAACTGGCTACGAAGGCCAAATTAAATTTCGAATATAATTTTTTTTTGCAATACAACATAACAGTGCAAACAAATTTTTATTGTATATTTAATGGCTTAAATATAATGATAGATATTCATGTCAGGTGCATATGTACACCGCAGACAAAAGAGCCTAATTGAAAATGTAGGGCTCGTAGTCAGACGTTTTCTGTATTCTATATTTAAATTGATTTCGAGCAGAAATCTTTGTGAGTTTCCGTTATGGTAGGAGCTTTCAAGGACGTTTGGTCCATATAAATACTAAACAAAACCATAAAATTTACATACGTCTTCCAGAAGTAAGGGACAGAAGTACTCACGATGCTCGCTAAATTGGTAAGTGCTGTGGTATTTTAAGACCAGTACCTGGGTAACCAAGCTTAGTTCGGAGTTCTGATAAATAAAATAAAAAATAGAATTACAAAAATATTTATCTGACCGAGATCCGAACCCACCACATGCCGAATTTTCGAACAAAGCAAAAATTATACAAAGTGCCAATCGGACCGACATTATTAATACAGTCGAAATTATTGATATAATAGCTGTTGCAACACTGTACATTTTAGGGGATAAAAAGTATCCTATGGTTTAATCCAGAGCTTAAACTCCATATCAAATTTCATTCAAATCCGTCCAGTAGTTATTTTGTGCGTGAAAGAGAAACTAACATCCATCATGTGAAAGTTTGTGAGAATGGATGGATAGATATCCATCCATTCTCGCTTCGCTTCGGCTTCGCTGTAGTTGGGTAAAAAGAGTTCTATCCATGGTCTCTCATAATATATAGTTAGGTATTCCTTTACAGTTTAAGTAAAACTAGGGTAACTAAATCTCAGATAATCGTATCAGTGTGACCTCGTGAAGGCTGTACTTATTAAAGTTTTATTTTACAGTTATAATAACAATAATATTATAATAACATGCATATTGATACATTTTTTTTTAATTACTGAAATAAGCTTACTCATCATTGTCAGTGAAGTGTTTTTCATTTTCATCTCCGACGAAAAGAGGGGTGTTATAAGTTTGAAGTGTATGTTATCAGTGGCGAAGGCTGGTTCTCCTTCATAGGGAAGCTCTAGCCTGTATAATAGCTATAGGTAGGGATTTGGTTGAGGGTCTCCAAAAGGTAAGTGGTAAGTGAAGCCGATAGAAACGGGGTTATAAGAACCCCACGCCACTGATGTCTGTCTATCCGTGGCATCGTAGCTCCCAAACAGATGAACCGATATGCATCTAGTTTTGTTTGTTGAATCTCACTCACTGCCCGACAATGGTACAATTTTTTTACTTATTTTTTTTTAATTTTGAGGTTTCTTTCTAGATGTTCTTGTTTACCATACTGGCCTTTGCGGCGGCAGCTCCACAGCTTTATTCCGGATATGGATACAACAACTACGGATACAGCGGCTACCCTAGCTACGCCGGATACTCCGGATATTCTAATCCGGTTGCGTACAGCGGTTACGGATCAACGTATTATCCGTACAATTACGGACATGGTTACTATTAAACTCATATATGCCATATAAATATAATTAGCCTTACCCTGTATATTCCGCCAATTTCATTTTCAAATTACAAGTGTAACCTAATGTTTTGAGTATTTTGTATCTCTGCCCTCTGCCTTGTAAATAGGGCCGTCTTAACTACTGGATTATTATGTTAATGTTACTAACTGGATTGTGATGTGGATTTTGAAATAAATAACTGTGTTATAATGTTTTATGATTTTTTCCCCTGACTTAAATATAATGCATTTGACAGGAACCTTTTACAATATTGAGATACTAAATTATGTACCTAAGGTACAGATTAAAATACTTTTAAAGTAGTAATTTAATTAAAAATATTTAATGTTTACACAACTTAACCTTACCTTGTGAGGCTTGTACTTTTGAAATATAAAAAAAAATTATATTTAAACGTCCGAATACTACTGGCGTAGCTAGGCATAAATAATTTTATATTTAAACGTCCGAATTAGAAAGATAAAGTGCATGTAGGTAAGTTACATGTTTACACACTTGAGTACTTAAGTCATAAGTATACACACTTGAATGTACACACTTAAGTACCTGAAAAAGATCAAAGAAAGATGAGTAGGAATGTATGAACTGGCTGGTCTACCAACTCGATACAAACAAGTCATATGTCATTGGACAGAGAATTTCTTGTAGATTGTGGGGTCTGTATACAGGTGTGTGAATGCCTACGCGTGCGAAACGTAATTGTGTGTGTGAGATATGTGTGTGGCCGGATTTAGTTATGAATAAATGTAATAAACATATTGGCATATAGCATGCGAGTCTTTCACTTGTACGGGTTGCTTGGCTCATCTATATATAGATGTCTCAGACATTTTATAGATTATTTCCTTAATTTACCATATATGTAAATAATTGGGTTTTTGCGTAACACGGCATTTTCCATTACTACCAGCTAACTTTAAATTATCATATGTATAATAAGACAATATTTCCAAAAGAAAAAGTGTTTCAAAGCATTTTCTAAAAAATATTAGTTTTCTTAAAGGTGAAACTTTACATCATAAACCTTCCATCACATAAACTTTAAGTGTGCCAAATTTCAATCTTCTCCGTTTGAACGATTCTCGTACAACTGTACTCAAAGGTTTTGCTTAACTTATTAATATATGTGATGATGATAAACTTTCTAAAGTCAACTTTAACAATAATTTTATATTAATGACAATTGAATGCTACAAGGATTTGTATTCTAGTAAAAGTAAATAAATAAATAAGAATAACATCAAATAAAATTTAATAAAAAGGTATAATCTCATAAAACAATTAATTCATATTTGTGAACTGAAAGTATGGTTTTCGGATTAGGTTACCAAACGGTACCGTATCCGGCATTGTAGGGGTAGCCGCCGGATCCGTAGCCGTATCCGTACGACACGGGGCTGTAGCCTCCGTATCCGGGATATCCGCCGTAGCCGTTCCATCCGTAGCCGTTGTTGTATCCGTATCCACCAAGCAGCGTCGGCTGAGCCGCCACGAAGGCCAGTACGGCGAACAGGAAGAACTGAAAGGAAAACAGACGTTTTCCAAATAGATAATCGTAGATAAAGTACCTGGGTAACCGAGCTTTGCACGGAGTTCTACTTGATTTAAATATAAAAAAAAAAGCTTCCGAATTTCAACTTCATTCGAACAACGGAAAAACTATACAGACTGCCAATCGGACTGACATAATATTATAGTCGAAATTATTAATATATTGCATGACGAAAGAAAAAATATTATATATAACTTAAAAGTGCAAGGTCCTAGCCGATTTCGACTACTTCGACTAGCTCGTTCTGTGGGCTAGATGTCTTCCCTTAGCTCGTTTAAACTGTAAGATAATAAGTGAGCATTTAAGCTTACATGCTGAATGAAACGTTTTCTATCGTACAAATAAATAGTTTGTTAATGCAACAATAATATAATAATACTATTTTTATTTTACTAGAGCTTATGTGGTTATTTTATGAATTTTCCAATATTTTACAAACTGAATTTTGACAGTTTTTGCTGCGCAGGCCAATAAAATAATAAAATTAGCCTATATAATCCGTAAAACTTAAAATAGTTTATATAACTTTATATACATTGAGATAAAGCACTTAGCTATTTTCAAACCGGTACAAAAATTTGTTCCCGAGATGTGAATTGGGTTTTAGTTTTATGCGAATGAACCACCAAATAACCACCAAAAATGATAGTTAATCACAAAAATATTTATATACATATTTTAAGCCTATCAACTTAATATTTCACTTACCAACTTAGCGAGCATCTTGGAAATAGTGCCTCTGTTACACTTAACTTCTTAAATAGTTATGATAACATTAATGAGATTTTGTTAATATTTATACGATTTTAGAGTCCTTGGTGCCTTGAACCATAACGAAAAATTAATAACTATTTCTGCGGAGATCTAATGAGTATTTTAATTTAGTTAAATTGTAATAATTTTAAAATACCACATATCCTGTGTTTTTTTTTATTTAAACTTAGAATGGATATAGTAGCCTATCCTTAAAAGGTAGACATAATATTATATGCCGTCGCTAACTTTTTTGAAGACAGAAGAGAAACAATCCAAGCATACATTGTTTTGTTATAAATTATCTCGAACGGGTTAGGTTAGGCAGCGTTTTCGATAAAAGCTCCCAGACGGCTTGATTTTTTTTCGACTTCTTCAACAAATATCGGATTTTCATGCAGTTTACATTTACCGACAGAGTAGTCTCTGTCGGTAAATGTAAACTGCATGAAAATCCTTTCATTAGTTTTTGAGATTATCGCGAACATACAGACAGACAGACAGACAGACAGGGGGGGATTAAGTTTATAATAAATTAAAAAAAAAGTAGAATGTGTGCGTATTGCGTATATATTATTAATATTAAATATTGCCCACGCTAACTATAACCCGACCTCAGGCTGGAACTATATTGTCCGGAATCTGGTGAGCCGGGAAAACATCAGAACTTTGTGCTAACAAGCTGAAAATGAAAGTGTCGAGTGTCAAACTGACATAATAAGTATATGACAATGTCATTCGACTCGACACTTGTGTGTTCGATTTCCAGCTCTATTGTATTAAAGCAGAGTTCTTTTTTAAGCGTTTCAAATTCTCTCCGGCCTTCCGGATTCCGGATCATATAGTCCCAGCCCTATCTCTTTAACCTTTCAAAAAAGTGTGCCATATTTCTCATTTGACGAAAGCATCCACTTAGGAAGAATTTTTTAAAATTCAACCCCCTAAGGTGGTGAAATAGGGGGGATAAAAATTGTATATATTTTTTTATTCCTTAAACATGTTCGCATGAAATTTCGTATGAATTGAGTATGGAAAAATAATGAGTTACGTATTTTAGCGTTTTTCAATATTCAACTCTATGAAAGTAAAATAGGGGCTAAAAGTTTTAAATTATTATAAAGATAGCGTTTAAAACCCAATTTCACGTGGGCGAAGCCGCGGGAAAATGCTATTTATATTTTTTTAATTAACATTCACATTTAATTTCGCGTAATTATTTTAATTCATATCCATGGAAAAGTGAAGATACTCAATAAATTATTATTCATATTTATATGAATACTAGCTGTTGATCGCGGCTCCGCCCGCGTAAGTATAGTATCCCTCGGGAACACTACTTTTTCGGGATAAAAAGTAGCCTATGTTTTAATCGAGAGTCTAAACTATTACCATACCGAATTTCATCGAAATCCGTTCAGTAGTTTTTGCGTGAAAGCGTAACAAACATCCACGCTTTCATATTTATAATATTAGTATTAGTAAGGATTCGTTAAAATGAGTTAAAATATCACAGTGTTTAACCAGCCAGTGTGACCGGCCTCCTCCGGCAGTTAAGCGACCTATGCCGTCGTAACTTGCAATTCAGGTGTGTCCTACATAATATTTTATTGCAAAATAATTTTATCTTTGGTCGCCATAACTAATTGTTTCATAGTAAACTATCTCATGTCCTTTCACAAAAGAAATTGTTTCATAACTTTCATATTTTAATAAATCATTTCCAAGTAAGCGGGATCAACGTCTTTTTAATGGTCAATTTCATTCACATCACACGAAATAAATTCGTAGCCGCCTTTAGTTTTTTCAGTAAGTATAATTATTTCACTTGCTCAATGTCTGAATTCGAAGGCAACGCGATAGAACTGGAATAGGAAGAATCCTATTCTAGTTTTATCGCGTTGCCTTTGAATTTCGGACACTAATTATAGTAAAGAGCGGCAAACATAAAAGCATAAAAGTAAAAAATGTAAAACTTCCGTTTTTGATTTCTATTCTTATCTGAAAGGTAATTAAAATTTAAGCAGTAAAGCCGGTTTCGGTTAAATAAGAACAGAATTCGTTACACACGTAGGCAAAATAAATAATTATGTTTGATGTTATCGCATTTTTAGCACCGCGTAATTACTACTGTTACATGAATATTTAAATAATGCTTAACAATAGTAAAAAAAAAACGTTTAAGTCGCTAAGCCGCTAATGCCTTTTATAGGTATAACAAAAGTGTTTTAGTACCTAGTGAACAGCATGAACCATAAAAAATATTTCACTGAATTCTGAGGAAAAAAAACCCAGTCTAGTGCGAGTCAGACTCGTGCACGTTGGGCTCCGCACCATTAACCAATATTTTACATGTTTTTAATTGTTATTTCGTTATTTTTCGACGAAGTTTTCCAAATAGGCGCATTGTCTCTATAACTGTCGAAGTAACAAAGTTATATTAGCAGTTATTTACCTTCATTACATGGACAACCATTTTTTTAAATAAAAAATGCGCTTTAAGGTTGAATGTCTCGCAATCGGACACCTAAATCAAAAAATTGTCTTGGATAACTCTTAATATTTTTAAAACTAATGATACCCTGCAGACGCGAGAAAAAAATCCGCTTTGCTTTTAACGTGTAAAACTCACAGTTGCAAAAACCTTCAACTAAGGTCTAGGAGCTATTTTTTTTTAAGAAAATTAAGTTACAAAATTAAGATTAGTGTATCCAGTCAGGCCATCTTGGCGTCTAGCCTGGCCAGTGGCCACGGTATTTTCATCAAGGATATTTTTTTTACACGATATGGTTGTAAAGCTTTAAAATCAATAACACAAAATGTATAGAAAGTTCATTGGTACATATATATACATTTGTTGTGGTTGGTAAACAAAAATCAATCCTACTTCCTACTACTATTATAAATGCGAAAGTTGGTGAGGATGGATGGATGGATGTATGTTCCTCTTTCACGCAAAAACTACTGAATGGATATGTTGTGGATTACATAGGCTACTTTTTATCCCGAAAAAGTACCGTGTTCCCGTGGGATACGCGATACTATATTTACGCGGGCGGAGCCGCGGGCAAAAATTAGTGGAAAATACTTCTAAAACTTGCTAAGTTAAGGATCTTCTTTGTTACTAATTAACTTACATCCATAATCGTATGATCTTTTGTTTTTCCGTATTTGTTAGAGACCAAGGCAAGGGTTACATGTATAAATAACAGACATTTCGTAGACATCGACATAACAATTTCAGAACTTCAAAGTTATAGAACCATCATCCATTTTAAAACCACAATGTTTGCTAAATTGGTACGTAAATTTTAAGTTATTTTAAATTTAACTTTTAGAAAAATCGAGATTCATTCTATCTGTCCTAATCTATTTGGCTTATCACCGAAGTAGCTGTCCCGATACGCGTTGTTCTATCCAAATTATGACTAGGATAAATAAATAACTACACCTAACTCTGCACAAACATCTACACCTACATCCCACCGCTACACCTACACCTACATCTAGCCTACATCTACACCTCCAACTACATTTACCTACCTGCAACCTACTGGGGTCGGCCGAGATTTCTGAAATAGAACTGGTTTGCATTCCGACCAAACAGATGAACCAAAAAAAAATTATAGGTTATAAATATATGGTTATAGGTTTCTTATAAATATTTGCAGTCAAGTGATATGGAGACCCGTATTTACGTTACCGCCGCGCCGGAACGAACATCAAATGTTTGACCAGTGGGAACAGTTAGTATCGAAAATACTGAAAATCACATTAAATTGTGATTTAAAGTATTTTTCTCGCAACTTTTCTAATATTTCACACCGTTTAAACCTTATCTAAACTTCCACAATTATTTCAAGATCAAAACTAGCCTATTCGGTCCAGACGTTCTCGAGATTTAGCGAGACATAGAAACTTTAAGACGAGAGAAGATAATAAAAGCAAATCTAAATACTTCTTTTACGACCTACCTATTTTCAGAAACCTTATCTAAACTTCCACAATTATTTTAAGATCAAAACTAGCCTATTCGGTCCAGACGTTCTCGAGATTTAGCGAGACATAGAAACTTTAAGACGAGAGAAGATAATAAAAGCAAATCTAAATACTTCTTTTACGACCTACCTATTTTCAGGTATCTGGTAGCTTTTAAATAATTATGTAATACCTATAATATACATTTCAGGTGTTCTTGTTCGCCATCATCGCTTTCGCTGTAGCTAAGCCGTCCGCATCGCTGCTACCCGGTTACGGATACAACGCCTACACCATCACCGGCTATCCTGGGTACTCCGGATACACGGAATATGGCCTTGGTCCTGTCGCATACAATACTGCTGCTGCTGCATACGGATATCCGTACAACCCTGGATACGCGTATACTTGGTGATGATTTTACGATTACACATTTAACTTAAAGAAGTTTGAGATAGATGAAGTCTACTTACAATTATTAACTGGATGACTTTATATGTTTAAATTTCTTTCTTTAACGGACAGAATCATAATATGGTATCATAAAATCTGTTCTTTCCAGTCATGTCACGTATCATGTAAGATTCAAATACATAATGCAATTAAGTCGAGAGGTTTTATTTTCCTTTGTTGATGTTAATATTTTATTTGTATTTCCTATTTAATTATTTACACAGTTTTAATTATTTTTAGAAATTAAAGCATAAAGTGTTAAGTTCTTATATGCAAATAAGAAGTTAGGATATTCCTAGTATTATCTAGAGTCTAGACAAACTAAAATCGTGGGGTCTTATTTCTTACCTAGTTATGTATTGCTATATTATAATATTGTGAATTGCTTTAAAATATACTTACCTAATCATGGTTTTTGCGTAACACACTTATTCAATAGCAAAAATTTTAAAAGTTTATGTTAACTCATTAAAATTAATAATGGATTATGACTATTTGAAGTCAAAAAGTTTTATTGTAGTATCCAAAACTGTTTCCACTTGGTTTTTTGATACTACGATAATAATAATATTAAAGGTTAAAATTACAATTATAAACTTGTAAGTTATTCTCAAATATGCTTATCACTTTATTATGCTGACCATGTGTTGATGTCTCGTATGTCACAGACCAACCAAACAGGTTGGTAACAATGTTCTACGTACTGCCTTATGTATACATAATACATACCATAAGGTACCTAGGACATACACAAAATAACAGTAGCAGAGTGTCATGTTATTATAATTAATATGAGTACAATATTTTATGGTAATTTAAAAGTGTACGATTTGTTCATTAATTATTATAATCATATAGTATTTGTGCCAATCTATCTATTATACTCAACCTAAACCTACTACAAATAAATCATAAATTTGTTAAATTGGCATTATTAAAACTTCCTACATTGTGACCGAGATAAATTTACAATAACCATTATTTTTTTAATGTATTACACGCCATTGTAATAGCAGAATCTCATCTCACAGAATATAAGACCATCGTTCTACATCAGTGGTCTCCAATTAGTTTCGCTCGGGGTCCGTTTTAAGAAATGAAATGACCATCGAGGTCCGCACATTTTATTTATAAGAAAAAATATTTATTAAACAAATGTAATTAAGGAAATAACAAAGGTATTTTGTTACATATGTATCAATGCGAAAAATGACATTTTTTGTTGCGAATTATCTGTCTGAAGTTTGGAGTAAATTTTATTATTTATTTATATCGGAAGTACTCTTTAGTGTAAGTTACTGTGTTCTCGCGGTCCGCACAAAATGGGTCGGCGGTCCGGATGCGAACCGCGGTCCGCCATTTGGCGACCCCAGTTCTACATTCTAGCGATATACAAGTAGGAATTTGAAATTGAATAACATGACATGACACATTGTGCAATACTGCCCTATAATACTTTACCAACGCACCGGAAGTAAAAAAAAAGACATTTCCGTCCCAATTCACAATTCACTCTCGCCGATGCAGATGACAGAAAAAGAGAGGTTGAAGTAATACTTAGTTTTTGTAAAAGCTACATTACAATAAATTCCTGATTAAGATGTGTCACTTGGTCAATGGTAATATTCCTGATTAAGACGTGGTTTTATGATTATATTATGATACTATACTTACAAAGTTGCACTAACTACGCCTATAAACAAACCAGTTTTGTCAATGAAGGTCTTTTTATTGTTATACTCGTAGCTCACATTAGTTACCAGTTATATTTCATGAATAATTATATTAAAATAATTTGAAATAGGTATAAAATTAATAATATGTATTGCGTGGCGTGGTTCGATACTCGTCACGAGAGTTAACGCCAGGAGTGGGATACCCTTAAGCTTTGTGGGTGCTGTGTCTCCCTGTGGTGCCCGATGGTCTGTGTGGCCCGCTAACCCTTATTGGAAAATAGACTAGAACATGATATGGGGCCACGGAAGACCAGGTACCGTGGCGCGCCGTGGTGTTAAGTTAGTCATGCAATCTCTGAAACGTTCCGAATAAATATTATTAATATTATTGTTTGAAATAAATAGTATTCTAGGCAATTTGCCGGATGAAGGACTCAAGTACAAATATTAATATTATTAGTATTGTTTTAAAATTATCCATTCTCGACCTTTATGGGGTGTTACTAAAGTTGCGGGCTTGTGGCCAAACAAAATTTTATTATTATACGTAATGTGCATTGTATATGTATTGCGTATTGCATATTTTTTACAGAATTTAGGAAACAAAGGATTTACGTCTAATTTTATTTTACACAAAGATTTAATTTTTCGTGAAAAGCTTTTTAGAGAATTCACTCAGCTCTTAGGTATAAAATGATCAGTCGTTTTTGCTACAATTTGATTTACCAATGATTAGGCTTAGTAAAGTGAGCGAGTCTTATAAAACTAAAGTGTGCACCTATTTAATAAGGTCCCAGATCGCGGAGTTAAAAATGTTGTGCTCAGATAAGGTTACAAATATTTCTGTTACAAAATTTTAAATGTAGTCAAAAAGCGTTTGTGTATGTATATTGTGACTAGCGGATGCCCGCAACTTCGTTTGCATAGAACTAACGGAAACGGAACCCAATTTTTTTAAACGGAACCCTAAAATAAAAGTAGCCTATAACATCAGCTATCTGCCAGTGATAGTCCCGTGAAAATCGGTCCAGCTCTTCCAGAGATTAGTCAGATCAAACAAACAGACAGACAGACAGACAGACAGACAGACAGACAGACAGACAGACAGGCAGACAGACAGACGACAGACAAAAAAAAAATATTTTATTGTAAGTACCAAATATACTTTCATATGAATTAAGTGAAAAGCTGTTAATTTGAAATTACAAACAGACATTTCAATTTTATTTTTCTGTATAGATGTATAGATTGCACATCCTATCAATAAGATGGAAGCAAGGACCCTGCAAGGATGCTTCTGTACGATCAGACGTTGATCTGTCCTAACTATGAAGTGGAATAAATTAATAAGTACAGTTTCTACATCAACATCTACACCTCCTAGCAACATCAACGACCTACATATAATATCTATACAAATACACCTACTAGCAACATCAACGATCTACATATAATATCTACACAGCTACACTTAGCAACCTCAACGACCTTCATATAATATCTATACAGCTACACCTACAAGCAACATCAACGACCTACATATAATATCTATACAGCTACACCTACTAGAAACATCAACGACCTACATATAATATCTTACAGCTACACCTATTAGCAACATCAACGATCTACATATAATATCTACACAGCTACACTTAGCAACCTCAACGACCTACATATAATATCTATACAGCTACACCTACAAGCAACATCAACGACCTACATATAATATCTATACAGCTACACTTAGCAACCTCAACGACCTACGCTACACCTACTAGCAACATCAACGACCTACATATAATATCTATACAGCTACACCTACTAGCAACATCAACGATCTACATATAATATCTACACAGCTACACCTACTAGCAACATCAACGATCTACATATAATATCTACACAGCTACACCTAGCAACCTCAACGTCCTACATATAATATCTATAGAGCTACACCTTCCCCTACAACTTACAGGTGTTGTGTGAATGAGTTGTCGACCACTAAGGGTTCAATATTCTTGGGGTATTCTTGGGGTGGGCTACCCTTATCACTTAGGCGTATGAAAAATAGCTTACAATCTGTTCTCAAATACTGATAAAAAAGACCAAATAATATGCCAAATTTCATAAAAATCGGTCAAGCCGTTTCGGATGAGTTCTCTATCAAACACTGGGACACGAGAATTTTTATAAATAATAAGATATGCGGTAGAGTCTGTACAGTGTACACGGCATGGTGTTTCAAATATTCTTTAATTAATTATCTATTATGACTATAAGACATTATTACAGATAAACAATAACTAAGGCAGTATGCGTATAATGCAGACGCATAGATGCGATTGCCAACGATATTTTATAATTAGAAAACTACACTACACCCTTACAGATTATAAGAAGGTTTTGGTACCATTATCTAAGTATACAACTATTAGTACTAATACCGAGCAAATATTAAATTTTTGTATGGTATAAGGGCTGGAACTCATAATTGCGAACTCGTGCGAATTCGCATCGCATCCGAGAGTTTGTATAATATACAAATTTATACGTGCTCGCGGATATTTGCGATGCGATGCGAATTCGCAATTGTGTGTAGGGAGCCCTTATGTAAATTTTAAAAAAATGTTTAAAGGGGGCTCCCCATAAACATTTTTTAAATTATATTTATAAAGGGAACATACATGATACAACACAAATTCAAAAATAATTCAGTAAAAAATTCAATCGTCTACCTGGGTTCTTTACTCAAGATACATTCGATAATTTCGACGGCGAAGTTCGAAAACAAAATGTATGAGATTTGACATAAGGCGTCACAAGCGACACGTCACTTAGCGATGACTTATGTCAAATCCCATACATTTTTGATTTCATAGTTCGCCGTCGAAATTATCGAAAGCATCTTGACTAGAGGCCCTGTTGCCGTTATATTATATACGTATATAAAATCACTGTTGTTGTATGGAAGCCTTAAATATTTATTTTATTCTGTTTTTAGTATTTGTTGTTACTTATAGCGACAGCTTTGATAATTTTTACTGTCTAGCTATCACGGTTCACGAGATACAATCTGGTGACAGACGGAGAGACAGACAGACAGACGGAAAGCGAGGTCTCAGTGCTTAATATCCCATTTTTATCGTTTTACGGAACCCTAAAAATGACAAGGGATTCGATTCGATTGAATCGACCAATTACAATGGCGGAAATCGAAAATCGCAAATAATGCCTCGGTTCGATACTACTATACTATGTTACATCTAGTCTAATTGTCATTGTTGGTGACAAACAGATGGAACACGGATATGATTTATTCATATCAATAATCAAAAGCCTCGAAGATCAAGGGCATACATGGCCAGGACAGTGGAGGCGTGGTGGTATATAAACTGGAGCAGTTCTCTAATGGCCATCACTTGAGAACTCAAGAGTACTAGAAACTACAAACATGTTCTACAAACTGGTAAGTACCATTTGACATCCTTACTACTGATGTTCAAATTTTATTTTCAAACTTATTTTATTTCTCTCTCGAACACAACAATACATCATAAAAAAATCATATTATATATTTTATATTATATTATATACAGGTTTCTTATGAAACAACATGTGAGTTATAGTCTATGTATAACGATATTTAGAGTATATGAAATCAATGCTAGTGTGTGTGCTAGGTTTTACCTGTGTTGCAGATCCCCAGGACCTGCCGGATAATATAACCTCCGAGTAGAAAAAATATATACTTACGTACAGAGAAACAGCTTTCATAGAACGATCAATCGATCCCAATTTGAAAATTTTGACGTATGGGGACGTCAACATTTTCAAATTCGGGTCCAACGGTCCACAATTATTCCACACAGTCGTGGTGTGTCCACGTATGGTTGTAGTAGTGCAATCAAATTGAAAGATAACTATGTAGCTGTTTATCTGTTCAACTTTAATCTTAATTAGTTTAGTAAAGTTAATCTGATATATAAATAAGTAAGAAGTAAAAACTTTATCGTACAGACTAAAGAGAAAAGCAATATAATTTTTTATTGTTACTTAAATTTAGCTTAGATACTATGTTTTATGTTATTTATTTATAGTCCTACGACCGAGGTCTTGAGATCAGTAAAACCTGCATTCCTAGGGTAAATGTGTGATAGGCAAGTGTAGCGATGACCAATAGAATTTAGTAGTACCTATAACAGTCGCTTATCTTGATTTTATTAAGAATTGTCCGGTATTAGCGTAGTCAAGTGTTTCAACCAAATACTTGATGAAAGAAAGAGACAAATATGAATGTAAAACTAAAACGGGGGGTCCATAGTTAGCTCAAATCAAACTCGAACAAAACCCCAGAGACGGTCTAAGCTTATAACATACTAGATGTTTCCCGCGACTTCTAGCTCTCTGAAAGAATACCCACAGAAACCGTACATTTTGCCGCAATAACAAGTAGCCTATGTCCTTCCTTGTGGTCCATTCTGTATATGTGCCAATTTCATTAAAATATTGAATATGCATTGAATAGTTTCGTAGCCTATTCAATGCAAACAAACAAATATTTCCTCTTTAATATATTAGTATAGATACTCAGAAAATATAGTATTGCACAATATATTGTTACAGACAGATACATTGTAGGCTAGTGTAGACTTCAGCCGAATCCTACTTATAGTAAGGGGAAACTTTAAAAACATTTTCACGCATTTATCCTGTGTGCGAGTTTTTTGTCGAATTAGTTACCATTTTCTGCCACTAGGGGCGTTGTTTCAATTTTTTGTTTCCGTTCGTACAATTTTTGTAAAAAACCCTTTTTCGTTTTTGTTTTTTAAAGATTTTGTTTTACTTAATAATAATATATTATATGATAATAAGTACATTCTTTCCAGTTTGCCCTTTTCGCCCTGTTCGCGGTGGTCTTCGCAGCCCCGGAGCCCAAGGCGGAGCCCCAGGTCCTGACCTACTCCCCCGGCATCTACGGCGGGTTCTACGGTGCCCCTGGCGTCGTGGCCCCCTACGCCGCGCTGCCCTACGCCTACAACCCCTACCTGATACGCTAAATCCGCCACTGATGTTCAGTACATATAATTAGTTTCTTTGATTGTATGTAACAATTCCACAAAATGACTATGGCTATTCAAACTTCGTGATGTTTTAATAAATTTTATTCTGCCATTTTCGTTTTTCATTTTCGAAGAGGTGAAGTTTTCTTCACCCACTGCATTGATTTAAAGCTTATAGCAAACTAGTTGCAGTGGAACATTGCTAAGTTACTTTTGCTTTGCATCACAGCAATCTCGGTGGTCATTATAAAAGTACATAACTATGAAAATGTTTTATAAAACAATAATTCTGTAACCCTCTTACTAATAAAAATATTTACACAACGGATAACTTAAACAACTTTGCTATATTTTTCTATCAAGTGACATTTCCAACGTACCAGACAAAGACAGCAACGTTGTTTAAGTTATCCGTTGTGTAAATAGTTTTATTAGGAGTATGTATAACATAAAAAATCCCAACTAAATTATTAAGTATTGAAACAGACAATTTAGTAAATGAAATTTATTTGTTACGACTAAATTAAGTTAATTGTTAAAGTTGGGTTACTCTAATTTATTATTAAGCTAATTATATCGTTTACATCGAAAGTAGCAATATAATATTATATTTATCAAATCGTTACTTCTGCCTATTTAAGTTACTTTTGATAAAACCACTGAAAATACGGCATTGATAATGTGTAATCTTGATAGTAGGAGGAACCGTAGGCATATTGATAATCTGATGATTTAAGTGAAACCACGGGCACCAACGAAGCGACCGTTCCAATCGTCGCAACTGGAACAGACGATGTAGTTGGTACCACTGATGAAGCTGGTACAACAGGAGAATTTGATGTCGTTGGTAGCGCAGGGACGATTTGAGCCGCCGACGTTTTCGAAGTTGGTACTAATATTGATGTTTCTTGTGTCATTAGAGCAGCTGTAGTAAGTGGGGACGCTAGGTAGCCATTACTTACTAAAATTGTAGCCGGTTCAGAAGTGACTATTGAAGCGATGGCTGATAGTATCTGAAACAATTTAAGAACTTATATACTGTGTTTTTGTTAATCAGCTGGTGAGTTAATTGTCAAAGTATCTTTTATCACAGTTATTAGTGTTGGTTTTACCTACTGCATGATAGTGTGTTTTGTTTAACTAATATTTTTTAGGTTTATTTTTTTTTCTCTTCTCTTTTGCGCCATGGTATTATAAACACTACAGTCGTTTTATAACATAACAGTCATTAAGATCACTAGACATTATAGTCCACTAATTTTGTTTAGTTATTATGTTAGAAATGAAAATAATATTATCTAAAAAGAACACATGAGAGACTCGAAATTAAATTATCTTACCAAAAAAGCCTTCATATTGTTCGACTAAACCAGTGGAGTACTAAACGAAACTAAATATTTTCAGTGTTTATATTTGGAAGAGCATCAATAGACACTAATTACTGTATGGATGTCTGTAAAAATTTTAGACATAATAAGCGAGGACATTTTCAATGGTTTTCCAAAACAAAAGATGTCCCAAAAAGGAACTTGGAACAACAGTTTTCATAATAATATACTTTAGACGTTCATAATACCTTCCTTATTTATATATAAATTATTTTATTTAATTGTTACTGTCTGGGGTCTACAAATATTATGTTACTGAGTGTCAAAATAATATGTATAGCATTGTTAAAATAAATCCCTTAGTTTGGACCTAGTGCGAATATTATGGATATAGGATGGATAGCGGAAGAAAAAATACCTATTACCTATTAAGATAAGTAAACTGTTTACATACAAGATAATAAATAACTTACATACATAGGTGCATAATTTTCATAAATTATTTAATAACAGTTTCTTTGTCAATAAAAAACAAATAAAGTAAAAATAATTTTTATTGTAGAGTAGTCTAATTACTGATTATTATTTAATAATAATAATCAGTAGCCGTATAAGATCCTTAATAGGGAGTCATTGTGGTCCGTAGTTTAAATGTAGTAAGGCGCTGCTACACTATAGGCGGGGTAGGTGTAGGCTGAGTAGGCGGAGTAGGGGTAGGAGTATCCAGCGCTGTAGGGGTAAGAGTACGTAGCAGCTACGGGGGCGGTGTAGGCCGCATACGGCGCATACACGTAGGGCTTCGCCGCAGCGAACGTCAGGAGGAGAGCGAAGAAGATCAACTGAAAAAAAAGAATAAATAATGCGATAAACGTGTTATTTTAAATAAAAAAAAATTAGAACCGACTTCCAAAGTAAAATGCACAATAAAGTATGTAATCATTCTTTTTTTTTTTTAAAACCCTTTTAAAACTCGGCTTTTGAACTTTTTCTCTACTGAAACTTCATAATTTTGAAATCGGTACCAGCCCAAACAATATCCTCATAAAAACAATATTTTATAGAACTGATCACGTTTAAGTAGGCTGGTTATTATGGATTAGTTACGTTTTGTTTTTAATAATTACTTATCTACATATATAATAATCACTTGAAATGTATGTCCTCCTATCAATATTTAATATATTTTAAGGATGTAACAACGGGACCCTATTACTATGACCTTACTGCACTTCTGTCTGTCCGTCTGTCTGTCTATCTCTCTGTTTGTCACCCGGATAAAACTCATGAACCGTGACAGTTAGATAGTTGATTTTTTCACAAATTATGTATTTCTGTTGCTGCTATAACAACAAAATACTATTAAAAGAAGAGATTAAGTATTTAATGGGGGCTTCAATACATGTGATTTTTTGTCCGTTTTGTACGGAACCCTTCGTGCACAAGTCGGACTTGCACTTGGCCGGTTACATAAAGCGCATCCTTCTCTAGCAGTAGACAAACAAACACGTATGGTGATGATGATTTCAATATTATAAATAAACTCTTTGAAAAGTTAGGCCAAATAAAATTTATTCTATTTATTAGGAAATTATTCTTCAAAATGTCTTATGAGTTAGGATCCCTGTTATGTAAATCTTTATTTTGTATCTCTGTATCATCTTTGTTTTGTATAAATTGTAAATCTCTGTATCATCTAATATCTATAAATTCTATGATTAGCGAAGTTATTCAAATACTTTAAAATAAGTATAATAATGAAAACATAGGAAAAACATCAACCACAAGTACTAAGGAAAACAAAAATATTATCGTCCACTTTTTAAAAATAACAGACAAAAAGTACTCACGTATTTGAACATTTTGTTAGTTTGCTCGTCTAACACTGATGCGCACCCGAGAAGCCCTGGTCAATATATACAGGATGCTCCGTGAGTGCGTGCGAGCACTCGACAAGGACATGCGCCATCAGGAGTACGCTACTTGAATACATTTATACTTCATAATAATTATAGGCTGTTCAAAAAATAATCACATTAATCATATTAGTTTCTAATACCTAATACTTATAATAATAGATATCCTTGTATATTATATTGTCATGCCAATTAACGAAATGGGTACTAATTAAACATACTTCTTTTTAATAGCATTATTTGCCTCTGGAAATCTAAGTTACCTTCTAAATTACTAAGTCAGCCACAATCAACATAACTGAATAATATTATCTTAGCCACTAGTTATTTTCTGTGTAAGCCACTCTAAATATAACTCAGCATCGTGATTACTTTTTGGCATCGCATCTAAATTTGTGGCATGCATTCAACCAGCAAACTTCTAAAATATTAATATATGACACCAAAATACTAATTCTATTATAATCTTCTAATTTTATAACCCAGTAAATATCGTGAGGTAGTTGGGAGTAATAATATTACCTTCTGTTTTTTCACATTCAAAGACGTTTTTAACGTAATAAGAAAGTTCTAATCCAACTAACCCCGTAAGACTTCCGTAGGAACTAGAAGAAACCCTTTACAGTTTCAAGTTGATCTATGAAAAGTAATGATTTATCTTCTGTTTCTTCGCCTTCTGTTTTTTCATAATATTTAAAGACATTTTGAACGTAATAAAAATGTTCTAACCCAACCTAACCCATTTTTAGAATTCTGTACTAACTAAAAGGAACACTTATAATTTTCAAGTTGATCTATTAAAAGTAATGATTTATCACCCTCTTTTTTTTCATACTTAAAGACGTTTTGAACGCAATGAAAAATATCTAACTTAACCTAACCATTTTAAGAATTCCGTAGTAACTAGAAGATGCTCTGTTGCTTAGTTATAAAATAAGAAGTTTGATCACGTGGCAAAAAAAATTCTGTGACTGTACTTATAATTTCCCTAATGAAATTAATGTGTTATAAATAGGACCACAAACTATCACGATCACACTCTAGTTTGCGCTGTTTTTGTTCAATATCTAGAAATGTTGAAATACAGCATTATTTTTTACAGATAGTAAGATTTTAGTATTAACATTTTTTCACGTCACTTTATTCAAATTATGCAAAATCTGTAATAATAGGATTATAATATAAACTATATTATTATATTATTATATTATATATTATATTATATATAATATAATATATTATTATATTATTATATTATTATTATAAATTATATTATTTATATTATAATATAAACATAAGTTGAAGTATTTAATAATACTTTAATAAAACCCTCATTTTCCTCAATTAATTGATTGATTTAATTTTTTCAAAGATATAATAATTCACTTCTTTAAAAAAAAAATTAACTTCTTAAAATGGACACTCTGTAGAATCCGAAAAATTGTCGGTGCATTTAAGTCACGAAAACAATTGCGAGTAAAAAATATTAACTGATTCATATAAGTACGAGTGACCTTGAACTTGATTTAGGATCTAGTGCCACTACGTCATGTAAACTAGGATCTACATATTTTCACGTAGACGGTAGAACTATTATTGCCGAGTGCCAGCAAACATGGAGGCTAGCTTATTCCTGATTTTACATTTTCGACCTGTTCAAAAACTTAATTGGGTTATACAAGTTGTGTCTTTGAACTAGATAAAATTTAAAATAAGTTGGACATGCTTCCATATTATAATTTATAACGTATCATTTTTGGTGTATTTTTACGTTGTGAAATAATCAAGATAGAGCGTGGGAGTAGTAGGTATGTATCGTAAGTTCCCTCAAGGAACCATGCATTACGGCACGAATGAGGGTCAATTCACACCGTAAGACACGATACGTGACATGGCGCAGCATTTTTAAGATAGCTAAGATACACGTTTCATTGTCAGAGTTCGAATGTCGAGTTGCATCGCACTGCACAGCACATGTGCAATGTATGACTGATGTCATTTGAAACTGTTGTAAAAACTGGTGTATATTTTTGTGTAGTGAATAAAGTTCAATTTTGAAAAGCTAGTGCAGCGCCGCGTGTCGTCGCCTTGTGAACTGACCCTGACAGCTTCTTCTTAGGCTCTGTACGACGCGCGACGTACTGCAGTACGCAAGACCTTAGACCATAAATGATCATGAAAAATTGAAATGCACTAGGTACTAAATACTCGTACTAAAATTACTATTTTATAATGTAAAAATGCATGACCGTAAAGCAAGTAACAGAATATTAGAAACTTATTCATAACTAATACCATAGATACAATACTAATATTTTGTAGGTACTAAAATTGTTATTTTATTAGGTCAAAAAATCTATACACAATCTTTAACTGTATCTAATTTCATCCATTTATTTACATTAATTAATACAGAAGTCTTATATTTTAGGGGTAGCTCTCCATACGTATGAAGTGGGGATGATTTTTTTTTTCATACTAACCCATTGTGTGGAATATCGTTTCATAGGTATTTTTAAATAAAGACGAGGTTTCATAAATGACTTTCTTATAAAGTAAATTATTTTCGAGTAATCGGTCTCCAAAGTATCCAATCTCTATCAATGCCAATGTTATAAAGGGTGTAACTTAGAGGTATAGAGCTTTGAAATGGAATAAAACAAAGATGATGTTTTTAAATTGACGGTAACGGTGTCGCAACATACACTTGAAGATTATCATCACTCCAAATACCGGCAGTTTTGTTTATTGAGATATCCATTCAACCAAAAATGAGCTTCATCGCTAAACAAAATTCGCTTATGAAAATCGGGATAAACTAGACTGATTCGGGTCTTCCTCTACGCTACGCTCTACAGCAGCAATGACTTCTTCTGTACGCACTGTGCGACGTCTCTTTGGATGCGTATTATCATTTAGACCAGGGGTCTCCAAACTTTCCAGCATACAGATTACTCCAGTAAGTTCCGAGGGCCAAAACCATATTATCATTTTTGCCGGTGGTTAAAAGTGAAATAGTCCACTGATGAAAAAAATAGACCGAAAACGTACGCAACGTTTAAAAATGGCTGCAAATCGGACTAAATTCCGCAAAACGGCAACACTGCATATTATTAAATTTCCTGTCATTATCTGTAATTTCTAGATTAGTCGTAGAGTACGAGCCATGAGGAGTAACGTGACACGACATCTGGTGGACACAAGCGGAAATAGGTAGTACCTTCTATCGCTAACAGTTGGCGCTAATAGCACGTACAGAATAATCTGGTTGGTTCGAGAAAGTTCTGGTGTCTTCCACTCACTTCTAGATGGCAGTAATTGGAATATATAAGAATTCTAGTGGCGCAACCACAAGTCAGTTCCTATGACACTGTTGTGAAATAAAATAGTGCGTCCCTCCTTAAAACGTGTTTGTGCGTGTTTAAGTTTAAAACATCTTTGTAACAGTATTTTGATTTGAATTGTTGCTTTTGTGTGTGATTTAGTAGTATGGAAAAGAAGCGAAAAATTGATAGTGAATGCAGAAAATTCAAAGATCAGTTGAACATTCAGTATTTCGTAATTGAGTCCAGTAACAAGGCGCTAAGCATAGCCGTTCTCAAGGAATATAACATTAAACGTCATTATGAAACAAAACATTTTCAAAATTACTCAAAATATACAGGAAGTTTGCGGACAGAAAAATTCGAAGCTATGAAGCGCGGATTGAAATCGCAGCAATCTTCATTTACAAAACTCAAAACTGAACAAGAGGCTGCAACTCGTGCCAGCTTTCGTGTGGATCTTGAAATTACAAAACGTGGAAAACCATTCACCGATGGAGAAATGATCAAAGAATGCATAATTGCAGTAGCCGAAGAAATGTGCCCTGAAAAGGTAAATTTATTAAAAACTGTCAGTATGTCAGCAAACACTGTGGCTCGAAGGGTAGAAAACATCGCTGAAAATATATCCTCTCAACTGTTCGACAAAAATGGACATGTTGAGTGGTTTTCTTTGGCCTTGGATGAGTCAACGGATATGTCAGATACTGCTCAGGTGTTGATTTATATTCGAGGAATAGATAAAAGCTATGAAGTGCATGAAGAACTTCTTGATATGTATAGTATTCATGGCACAACTACTGGTACAGATATTTTTAAAGGAGTTGAAATGGCCATTAATCAAAAGAACCTTCGATGGAAAAACTTGAAATGTATTACAACTGATGGAGGCAAAAACATGAGTGGGAAAGATAAAGGAGTGGTCGCTCTTGTGTCAAAGGCTGTAGAAAATGACGGTGATTCAAAACCATTAGTCTTACATTGTATCATTCATCAACAGTCTTTGTGCGGAAAATGTTTGGATATGTCTGAAGTTCTGAAACCAGTCATATCAACTGTTAATTTTCTCAGATCTTTTGGGCTGAATCACCGACAATTCCGACAATTTATTGAAGAGATTGGAGAAAATGACTTACCTTATCATACTGCCGTACGTTGGCTTAGTTGTGGGAAAGTCCTTCAGCGCTTTTTTGAACTTCGAGCAGTGATCGAATTTTTTTTTGAATGAAAAGCATCGCCCTCTTACTGAATTACAAAACAACGCATGGCTGTGGAAGTTAGCATTCTATGTTGATTTGACAAAACATGTGAACGAACTGAATTTGAGATTGCAAGGAGAAAACCAGCATCTTCCTGATTTATACACTAATATCAAATCATTCCGGATGAAATTGATACTGTTTCAATCACAACTACGAAGTAAATGTTTTTCACATTTTAAAACATGTGAAATATTCAGCCACACCACTGAGACTGAGTTTCCTATCGATTTTGCAATCGAAACTTTGAGTGCTTTGAAAATAAATTTTGATACTCGTTTCTCGGACTTTGATGCCATTGCGAATCAAATAAAAATTTTTCAGAATCCTTTTGATACTGACATTGAAACCCTAGCCCCGGAACTTCAAATGGAAATGTTTGATCTACAGTGCAGCGATATAATTAAGAACAAATATCAAAACTCATCTTTGTTGGAATTTTATAAGGGTCTTCCACTGACACAATTTGATAATTTGCATAAATTTGCTGGTGGGCTGTTTTCTATTTTTGGTACTACTTATTTGTGTGAGAAGACCTTCTCCAAAATGAAGTACACAAAAAATGTTTACAGATCTAAATTAACTGATGAGCATCTTAAATCTCTTTTAATCATTGGTACAAGTAAAATTAGTCCACAACTACAAACTATTGTCAGTGGAAAATCTCAATTACATAAATCTCATTAGTATTTCATATGTCATTATGCTTGTTATAAGTTATGTTTTTATTTAAAATGTATAAAATGTTAGTTGGATTCATTTCAATAATTTGTTAGTTATTATATACTGAAGTTAAATTTTCTGCATATTATACATGTCTTTACTCATTACAATTCTGTGTTTCTTTATCCAACTTATCACAAAAACAATAACAATAAGCCTACAACAATATTATGAGTAGTTAGCCCATGACCATATCAATGTAGATGTCATATTAATAATTATTCAACATAAAATTAGAATACTGCAGTAAACTAAATTTAATTTGCTATAAAAAATATGTTCTCTAAAAGGAGTTTTCAAGTATGCTCGCTCTCCGCGGGCCGGACAAAATCTGTCCGCGGGCCGGATGTCGCCCTCGGGCCGTAGTTTGGAGACCCCTGATTTAGACTAAGCGTGGTGAAAACGTTCCATAGTTAACGGAACTAATTGCTCTGATGGACGATTATTTTGACCGTAAAATGGACGTAGTGCGCGATACGTATTTCAAACAGAACCATGATTTTCAAAATAAATTTGCACAATTTGGAAGCGTTCTTCAGGCGTCAGTCTATTGATGTTGAAATGCCAAACCAAACTAAACATAAATCACTTGACAGCTGATAAAATGGCCGCTAGTTAAAAAAGTGTCGCCAGCTTAAAGTTCTATACCTCCAAAAAAACACCCTTTAGTACTAAGTACCTACCTATATCATAAATTGTATAAATTGATTCATACTCATTGCTTAATGCTTATCGCGCTATCATGGATTTTCCAAAACATACCCTTAAATATTCAGAAGTGGATTCAATGATGTCATACGTCATGTCATCTATTGTCGATTGTTCCAGCTAGGTACCGAGCGCCGAGCTCACAATGTGCTCATGTCACCTCGCATACATTATCCCAATAGTTACTAGTTACTAATATTCGATATGTGTCATACAAATAGCAGGATAAGTGGACATCAACATTCGATTGTTAAAATATTTTACGCTAGCCACAATAAAATAATCCATAAAATTCAGTTGAAATTATGTAAGTTATAACACAATTAAAGATAAACAAATTTACAAATAGATATGTAACGGAATCATTTACAGCCGGTTTCAATAACCTATCTACCAATAACTATTTGTTAAAAACATCGTAATTTATGGCCCGTTTCAATAACCTATCTACCAATAACTATTTGTTAGAAACGTCCAACTCGTATCGAAAAAAACCGTCAAATGATTGAATGGCCATCGAAGTGGAGGAGTTCTGGTCGACGGACGTAGTCTACGTAACGCGCATCGCCGAAAAAAGACAATACGTGATAAACTACAGTGTGTGTACGTACGAGTGAATGTGAATAATATAAAATATAAGATTTATGTATAGTATTGTATAGTATAAAATTGTGTGTGTGTGTATAGTATAAAAATATATATCCGTTGTCTGATACCCGTAACACAAGTTCAACTTAGCACGGGATCGGATTGACGTGATATCTTTATATATATAATTCTACTGTACGTGTGTATGTCACTGAACTCCTCGTAAACGGCTGGACCAATTTGAATGAATTTTATTGTATGCGTTTGGGTAGCGCCCTGGATGGTTTAGATTCACAAATCAGCCCGGCAGGGCAACGTCTGTCGGGTCCGCTCGTTATATTATTTATTTATTATATATTTATGTATATTTGTTCTGTATCTATTTTTATGTGAGTCTGAAAAAATTGATTTGCTTTGATCGATTTGAAACAGGCCATTAATCTATTGAGTACTCTTAAAAGTTAAATATAAGTGAGTTCTAAGAAGAAACAGTATTATAAAAATCAATATTTTCATAGGTACAACGATTTGTTTACAAAATTTGGCATGTCTCGACTCTCGTGAATACGCTCCTTACGAAAGTCACACTTAACTGTGACGTTACGATTAGGTAAAAGTGTATGAAATATAATACCTCAGGAACATATTTGTAAATAATACCTCCGTATGTGCGTTTAAGTTCACACTTACTATATTGAATGCTTTTGTATACGATGTAACCAAACGAATGATGTACATTACCCAGGTTTTTACTAGCTTAGATTTTTTTTTAAACTTTATTGTATTTTTTGATGTATCTAATTACTAAACTACACATGATATAATATTTATATGATTATCAAGTAGTAATACTTAAATATTACAACACGGGCACGCACACACATCACAAACACTTTCACACCTCATACTCATAAACACGAACCCTAGTGGATTGTGAACTTTCTGAACCCCAAAACCTATCGTAGGGTTCTAAACAGACATACACACCACACAATACACACCGCACACATACACTATACACCAATCTGGGATCCACACTCCAGTATCCTATGTATCTTATTAGTAACTTAGATAAGATTTATGCACCTTTAGGTCTATTCTTAAGAAAATGTTTGTGTATGTAATATTTAAGAAAAGACTGTATGCGTTCTAAATAAATAAATTAAATTAAATAAAATAAACTGAGTATATAAATTAAACTACATTTTTTCCACGTAGTCGTCTTTATTGTATATATTTTTAGATTTTGCTACTGTTAAAGGTTACATAACAAAACTAAAGTACATATAGCATTGGTATAATTTATTTATATCAGGTACATTCGTTATAAGTTACTTAAGGAATACTGGCGCTCTGTATGCTGAGGAGACGAAGGGAGAGTACGCCAGTGGCGCGCTGTATGCAGCTGCAACGGGGGCAGAGTAGGCCGCAGCAACTGGGGCAGTATACGCGGCAGGGTAGGCAGCAACTGGGGCAGTATACGCGGCAGGGTAGGCAGCAACTGGGGCAGTGTATGCCGCAGCCACCGGGGCAGTGTACGCTGCTGCCACCGGTGCAGTGCCGAGAACTGGTGCTGGGTAGGCCACTGAGTGGATACCGGGCTTAGCGGACACCACAGCAATGAGGACAGCGAAGATAATCTGTAATTATATAGAAGTTGTAATACAATATTATATCATGAAGTTAGCCTCAAATGGACTACTTAGATTTTCAAAATTCTTTTTTTGATGTAAAGGGTATAATCACAAATTGGTCTCGTTTTCACCAATGTGGTGATCTGATGACGGGATCCATGAGGAATCAAGGGAACTCCTCGAAATTTATATGGACACATATTATGGTGATTTCAACTTTTTCTGAAGAAGTTCAAGCATATGCCACTATGTCAATTACGGTAATCATCATCTTTAACACCATCATCACACCATACATCGTCACATTATGAAGATATAATAGATACTTCTCATAGTAATTTACAACGACACTGATTCTCTAAACATTAGTCATTACTTTGCCGTATGTGAACCTACTTGCAAAATGTTTTGTCGTTTTAAAGACTATAATTCGAAATTTGTCCCTTAGTGATAAAGTGGAGAAATTACAAATCGAGGGAACCCATCGAAGTTTATATGGTCACATATACCTAGTGATTTCGACATTTTCTGAAGTATTCCAAGCATACTACCTTGGCTTGGCTTGGCAAACATAGCTACCAAAAAGTAAGTAACAGAACTCCTGAGTCCTTATAGATACATGTTTGGATATTCCGGTATTGTTTAAAGAACTGTAAGCATAGCCATTATGTAACTTACAGTCACCATCATCATCTTATATACAATACCTAATGGAAGCTTGGCGGGTATTCAATTACACATTCAAACGATTATTTTAAACGTTCTTAAAATGTAAAAATAATAATTTAACAAATATCACTAAAAAGGGAAAAGTTTTTATTATTGTTAATCAAAAAATTTAACCGACTTCCAAAGTAAAAATGCACAAAAAGTATGAAATAAAACTCATTTTCTAAATTCCCCTTTTACATTCGGCTAAAATTTTAACTATTTCTCTACTCAATGTTCATAATTTTGAAGTCGGTACCAGCCAACATGAACGTGAGTTCTATAAAATATTGTTTTATCCGGATGTTGTTCGCGCTGGTACCGATTTCAAACATATGAAGATTGAGAAGCGGATAAGTTAAATTTTAGCCGAATTTAAAAGGGGAATTAATTAGAAAATAAGTTTTATTTCAAACTTTTTTGCACATTTTTACTTTGGAAGTCGTTTTTATAATATCTATGGACGCTTCATACCACGTCAGTCTGGCCCCGTGGTAAGTATCCGAACAACTTGTGTTACGGATACCAGACAACGGAAATATATTTAATTCTATACTTATATTTAAGATTTTTATTATAATATACACATATTTAATGCACTTTCATAACCCAGGAACACAGTAAACTTTTTTGTTTCCTGGCGGGATTCGATCCCGCGACCTCCGCCAATAAGCTAACCACTGAACCACAGAGGTTGTCAAAATATACATTTTTGTTTTCGATTCAAAATTATATTTCTTTTTTATTGTTACAAATATATATTAATTATAATTTTCGATTTTCTACTAACCTGCTTGAACATTTTTGGTAGTTGTCTTTCGTCTGGATTAAGACTGTAAGTGGTGCACAGTGGATGGTGTTAATGGTTTAAATACTCTGAAAGTAGTTTAAATTATTCTTGACATGATTTTGAGTGTGTGCTAACTTGCGCTGAGCACCGGCTGTACCTACTCCGAATTCAAGACTAAACGATGTTATGTTGAAGGTAACCAAGCGTTTAAATATATACTGCTAATATATACTGATTTCTTTAAATGAATTTATATTCCACTATGAATTGCTATAATTTTAGATATTATTATGATAGTAGCAGTAAGTACCTACTGTAAGTCCTTACTTACTGTTCTTCTCTACTTACTGTAATAGACTAATAATTATACAATTCCTCCATAAGTACTATGTATATATATGCTTTTAAATGACAGAATATGTTGATATTGCTGTGCTAGTAACTTATTTAATTCTTAAGTTATTTATAGTTAGAAGACTGTTAAGGTAGCCTTCCGATATATGCGCCGCGAGGCGAGACCGCGACCAGCGACCGCGACCAGCAAATCAGCGAATCAGGTTCTCTGGCCACGCTCACCGGTCGCGCGACGCAGGTCGCGGGGATTGTTTGGTGGTTCATATAAATTCATACTAAGTAGTGGCTCCGCGACCCTATTTAGGTCTCGGGTAGCAGTCTCGCGTCGCGCGTCGCTTGCATCGGAAGGCTACCTTTAAATCATTAACTAAACTATTAACTATTAAAACAGTTCTTTACTTGTATACACTATACCAGCACTTATATTTATTTACAGTGACTGTATCTCGGCTGGCTCGTTTTGGCATCACACGTCCGACTTACAATGCGAAGCTCGATCGCCGTTGCATCAGAGGTCACCGCGCGCGTGTTGTGTTTACCCGCCGAACCCGCCGACTAGTTGCAACAAACAAAAAGGTCAATGTTCTAAACTGGATCGGGACCATCTCTCCTGTTGCGTATCTAAAAAGTAAAAACGAGACCCTATTACTTTGATGTCTGTCTGTTCGTCCGTCTGTCTGTTACCAGGCTGTATCTCCTTAAGACCGTGATATCTAGACAGTTGAAATTTTCACAGAGATTTTTATTCACTACACAAGAATATACGAGTTTCATTGTCAGAGTTCGAATGTCAGGTTGCACCGCTCTGCACAGCGCATTTTCGTACATCTTTTTGTGTAGTGAATAAAGTTAAATTCTCAATAGCTATCTTAAAAATGCAGCGCCGCGTAGCGTCGCTAAGAAAGAATAAAATGTAAAAAGTAAAAAAAGTAAGTAGTAAAAAAAAGACTGGCGACGTATTAATTGTGTTTACAATACAGCGATCAGTCTACCAGTTTGCTGGTTTTTCCCCATAAAAAAACACCGAAATCTCGCCCCCGGCTATATTGTATTCGGTCTTCGGAGAACTTGTGCAACGAATATGTCTGGAACGCAAGGAACGCCGTAGTTTCCGTTCCTTGATTAAGCCCGCGCGGCGTCTTTTTACAGGGAATTGTATTAAAACGTAGGAAAATAAAAGTAATTAATTAATAAACAATACAATAATAGTAACTATCTGCTTGTAAAACTAAAAAAAGTGTTTGATCACTGATACTTAAGTGTTGATTTCAGGAAAAAATATTAGTATTTAGTTTCATTCATAGTAAATTATGGATTACTTTCTATAAACTGTTAAAAAAATGCGGTTTTAGTTTCACGATTGGGTTTTTGAATTAAATTTTTTGGGTGATAAATGATTATAAGCTTTATAAGAAAACAATTTTTTATTTTTATTTTTCGTAATTTTCCAAAAGTTATATCAAAAATAAAAAATTAATTTTTGTATCCAGTACCGAAGACACGCCGATAGCTCGCGGACAAATTCAATTTTTGACATAGATCTGGTTATCATGTGCTTATACAGCCCCTTTACTCCCACCACAATCGAGAATCGAATCAGTTCGATCTCAATCGCTTTTGATACTCCCGACACTAGCGCACGATCTTGCGGTGGCTCAATTTGTAACTAACGATCGAGAAGTTCGTTAGATCGTAACTTTTGGTACTCCCGACGATATCAGTCGACTGAGAATCGAATGGCAGGATCGAAAACAAACGTCAAATTAAACGATATTAGCGGTCTCATTTAGAGGCTCATGTTTGCTTGTTTTAGTGTATTTGAACTAAATTACGTAATTTTTATTGTAGCATTGCAGCATTATTTAATGTTATTAAGAGATCTAATAGAATACGCGTTCGGGAAATGCAAATTTACTAGGATTCACCAACTTCTACACATTAGCAATGGACATGGATTGTGAGGGATTTCGATGCAATTATCACCTTAAAAATTATTTATTTGACGTATGAGCGCAGATTTAACTACTCATATTATGAAGAAACCGACTCACCGAATTTATATCACCGTCTTTTGTAAAGTTACTTAAAACCTTTACGCATTTGTTTACACATTTGGCCGCTAATTCATGTATCATATTTTCATTTAAGACAGGGAATGAGACAAATGAAGTCTATATAATATTATCTATATATTAACGTATCATATGAAGGCTTCGTTTGTCTCAATCTGTCTTTGAATAAACAAAGTCAATAAATGGTTATAAAAAGTCGTATGTTGATGATACTATGCTCGCTCGGGTTTTCTAAATGTAAACACTAAACACGAATTTGTTATTGTATTATTTTCATTGAATATACCACTGAATTATATTTTCACCACAACTAACTCCCTTTTTACAATACTACCAATTACCTATTTATGGCAAGTTATTGTAGTGATTGAATGTGTTTTGTGCCCAACACTTGAGTTTTGCTGACAAATAAAATCAAAATATGACTTTGACATTCGACAGAACGTCAAAGATTATAAACAGGAATTTTGAAACTATTATTTACTGTCACAGTTTTTTTTATATGATACAGTTAACGACGTTGATAAGACACGATCTCAATGCATTCTTGATTTTATTCGGGAGTACGCATCAGGATCGAAACTGAATCAAAATCGACATCGGATCAGACTCGTAAATCGAAATCGTATCAGTTTCGGCCTGAACGGATGCAAAATCGTATCGTAATCGTAATAAAATCGGACTGAACGGTAATAAAATTCGAGTATAAAATAAAATCGGTCAAGTGCGAGACGGCAAGATGAGTTCCGAACAAAACGGAAAAAAAACATTTGTTGAATGTGAGCCTAAAATTTTTATTTTATTATGTTTTTAGTGTTTGTTGTTATAACGGCAATAGAAATACCTACATCATACATTTGTGGAA
The DNA here is from genome assembly GCA_037179445.1 of Phengaris alcon alcon. NCBI lineage: Eukaryota > Metazoa > Arthropoda > Insecta > Lepidoptera > Lycaenidae > Phengaris > Phengaris alcon. The sequence continues at coordinate 84,254 of JAYRCH010000330.1, forward strand.
ATTTCAACTGTCGAGCTATCACGGTATAAGAAGGTTAAGAGACAGCCTGGCGACAGACGGACGAACAGCAAAGTCTCAGTAGTAGGATCCTGTTTTTACCCTTTGGGTACGGAACCCTAAAAATGGCACGTGGTCTAAAGAAATTTATTAAAGTTCATTGAAGTATCATAAGTAAAACTTGAGAGCTACTATGGTTGTTAAAATCTAAAGACTATTACTATAAAACAAAGAGAAAAATGTATGACACAATAATTCGGTTTCGTCGATAGCGTGATTACAATTGCAGCAAAATACAATTAATAAACAAAATAATAGCCTAAGCTGACCAAGAGCATGTTACGACAGGTCTAAGGAGGGTTCCGTAACAATCAACGCGCAATAATTTTTATTTGAATTACTACAAAAGTTATTGTCATAAAGTTATTACAGAAGCTAGGAGAGCGGCGGACAGACAGACAGACGTACGGGCAGAGTGAAATTATAAGGGTTCCTTAAGTATTACGGAACCCTTAAAAAACGACCGAAGCTCGCGGCAATTTTCCGTGTATGTGCTTGAATCCGTTCAGGCCGAACCTTAGATTAAACCGCCTAGAAACCGGGTATGTTCATGAAAAGTGAAGTAAATCATACTGAGCCATATCGGCTCAGTTTGTTCCAACTACCCGTCAGTTGTCAAGGTCAAGCGCTAGTGCATTTCCGACTATTAAAAACATTATGACGGTTTGTGTCGTTATTGGGTGTCACAATGCATCGGAAAACAATTGAAAAATAACATTATAATCGGACATAACATTTCATATGTAAGTATGAAATGTTATGTCCGAACAATTTGACTTGTATTAAGTGAAATATTTAAAACATTTTAAAATAAAATCATATTGAAGTGGAGTCATTTTAATATGTAACATTTGACAATTCATCAAAATTCAACAACGTAACCTTGTAACGGCGGGCATAAAATAATATATTTTTTCGTATTCTTAGAACTGCACAATTGCTTAACTTTTTTCAATTACGATTATATATTTATTGTAATTTTGACCGATACGAGTAATTTTACGATTTGCTTTCACTAATAAACCATAATAAATAAGATAAGCAAAAAACAGATGTTAGATTATATAGACACATTAAGTAACAAAGAAAATATTAAAAAAATCTTATTGTTTACCTTTCTTTACATCAAATTATCAAATAATAAACTGCCGCACGAGACTAAAGAAAATTATATTAGGTTTTAATTGAACAGCCTACTGTGTAGTGCTACTAATCAAAATTGTTTAGTTTTAAATAAAACTTTACCACAAATCAATGTGGTTGACTTTAATAATATTTTTATCTCTAGGTTAAATAATTTAACATATGATAAGTATTACTTATCTAAATTTTTTACACGACATTTAGCTAAATGGCTATATAATTTTTTAGTTTTAAGACAAGCCAAAAAATTGGCTAAGCCGACCACTGCTTTTATTGAGCAGTGTTCTTATACTGACAATTTTATTAGTAAAAACTTGGAATATGTTCCAAATAATTTAAATTAGATTATAGGACAACAGAGGCTCACTCTAGCAATTTCTTAGCTGGAAATATTTATACTGATGCCTCCTACGAAGGGCCTAGTAAGAACTCTGGGAAAAACTGTAATTTTAATATAAACTTGGTGCATCAAAATTTACAAGGCATAATAGGGAAAGAATTAGAACTTGAGTTATTTTTAAATGAATTTAAAATTGACATTATATGCGTAACAGAACATTGGTTAAAAAATCATGAATTAATATTTAACTATTGTGATCACCAAGTAGGGAAGCTCTTTCTGTCGAGAAAATTTCATTAGGGGTGGCTCCTTAATTTTGATTAATAATAAATTGAAATGTAAAGAACGTAAAGATATAGTAAAACTGTCTAGTGAACGAATTATTGAGTTGGCTTGTATTGAGTTGAGCCACCTTATTATAGTATGCGTATACAGGCCTCCATCAAGCTTATACGATTCTTTTGAACAAATAATGGATCAAGTGCTAACGAAAGTATGTGTCTCTAATAAGAAGATTATTGTATGTGGTGATTTTAATATTAATTTATTAGACTCTAACTCCACCACTGTTAGATTCACATCTTTGTTCAAATCGTATAATCTAATTAATTTATTTTATGAACCAACAAGAATATGTGAAACAACAGCTACTTGTATAGATAATATTTTCACAAATGTCACTCCTTTTAGGAAAGACATAATTAATGTACTTAACTCTGATCACTGTGGACAGCTAGCATAATTTGATCTTAAATGTGATAATAATCCGATAGAAAATATTGAGTTTATTCCTGTAAACACAAAACGTATTGAGAAATTTAGAAGTAAATTACTTTCAAGTTTTCAATGTTTGAATGAGTCAATTAACCCAAATGAAACTTTTAATAATTTATTTAAAGTAGTAAAAAACCAATTTGACTCTGTATTTACTTCTAAATCGGTCAGATTTAGTAATAAAAGAAATAATTTTAGTAACTGGGCAACTGCAGGTATTATTGTTAGTAGACAAAGATTGTATGACTTGTATAACGAGAAGTCAATGAACAGGAGTGAAGCTTTTAAACTATATGTCAAGAAATACTCGAAGATTTTCAAGAAGGTATGTCAAGCGGCGAAGGTTCTTCACATCAAAGAAAAAATTAAGAACTCTAAAAACAAAGTGAAAACCACCTGGAAAATAATTGCAGATGAGACTGGAAGAGTCGCCAGTCGCAACTCTAAATTTGAACTGAAAACTTATATTAATGATAAAAAAGTTAGTTCTGACATTGAAGTTGCGACAGTATTTGAGAAGTTTTTTGCAGACATTCCAATCTCAACTACAAAAAACTTAAATTCATCACCTACAGTTGCCGAAAAATTACTTAGAGATAATGTGAAGGAATGTGATGTAAATTTTATTTTCAAAGAAATAGACTTTAGAGACATTATCAAGGCATTTAAATTACTTAATATTAAAAGTACAACTGATCTCTGGGGTATGTCCACAAAAGTTATAAAACCAGTAATTGACATCATTGCCTAGCATTAGTTTTTAATAATTGTATTAAAAGTGGCGTGTTCCCTGACTTGATGAAGCACAGCAAGGTGATACCTCTCTTTAAAGCTGGGAATAAATCAGACCCAGCTAACTATAGACCAATATCCATATTACCGACTTTAAGTAAAATTTTTGAGAAAATTATTCTAAATCAATTACTTTTTCACTTCAACTCGAATAAATTGTTACATAGTAATCAGTTTGGTTTTACTAAAGGTCGGTCCACAACAGATGCAGGCATCAGTCTTCTGTGCAGTATATTTGAAGCTTGGGAGAGGTCACAGGATGCACTTGGTATATTCTGTGATTTATCCAAAGCATTTGACTGTGTGGAGCATGATACGCTGTTCAGGAAATTATACCATTATGGTGTAAGGGGCACGGCACTAAAACTTCTAATCTCTTATCTAATAAATAGAACAGAGACTGTAGAAGTTAATTCCAAAAGGTCTAATGGTACTAAAATTAAACTAGGAGTACCACAGGGGTCTATTTTGGGCCCTTTTCTATTTCTCATCTATATAAATGATCTACCTTATCTAGTTAATGATAAGCATGAGATAGTACTTTTTGCTGATGACACTTCACTAATTTTTAATGTGAAGCGACGACAATCTAACAATGACGAGGTAAATAGTGCTCTCTCAAAAATAGTACATTGGTTTAATGCTAATAATTTACTGTTGAATTCTAATAAAACAAAATGTTTAAAGTTCAGCTTGCCAAATGTTACGCAGGCACAAACCAATATACTATTAAATAATGAGAAAATGAAATTAGTAGACACCACTGTATTTCTAGGTATAACATTAGATAGTAAGTTACAGTGGGGACCACATATTGCTAAATTGGCAGATAAGCTGAGTTCTGCAGCATACGCTGTTAGAAAAATTAGAGAAATTACCGACATAGAGACCGCGCGATTAGTTTACTTTAGCTATTTTCATAGCATAATGTCGTACGGCATCCTCTTGTGGGGAAACGCTGCGGACATTAATACAATATTTGTGCTGCAGAAACGTGCTATACGTTCTATTTATAAGATGTCGACTTTTGAATCTCTAAGGGAAAAGTTTAAAGAAATAAAAGTTCTGACCGTCGCATCTCAATACATTTTGGAAAATGTGTTATATGTAAGAAAGAATCTAAACAACTTCAAAAAGAAATGTGATAATCATTGTGTAAACACTAGAAATAAGAACAAGTTAGATATGCCAGTGTTCAGACTAAGCAAAGTCAGTAAATCCTTTAAAGGCCAATGTATACGCTTATACAATATAATCCCAGAAAAGGTTCAAAACCTTCCCATTAATAAGTTTAAAAAAGTAGTTAAAGAACGTTTGTGTGCCAAAGCGTATTATAAAATTAATGACTTCATTCAAGACGGCACACCTTGGGAATAAGGTGGCTCCTTATGTTACATAGACATAAGTAAACATTGTAATAATTTTGATTTCAAAAGAATAATTTTCCATCTTTTTGGTAAAAGATGGCCCCAGACGAGTTTCTCGCCGGATCTTCTCGCTGGGTTAGTTCTCGAACCGGTGGTAGGCATCACGTATCTATATCGACGTTCAAAAAGAGTATTTAAAAATACCAATTTTGAATAAAAAAAATTTTTATTTTGATTTTTGATTTTGATAAACAATTTCTGATCTAAAGAACTGAACGTCGTTACAATGTTGCGTCAGTTAACCCTTTTTCTTTTTAAACACTAGGGATGTTACTCTAAAAATCGAAAGCTGATAAGTAGAATCGAATGCAATGATTACTTGTGAAGAAATATATTTAAGAAATGTTAAATTAAATTAAATTAAATACCTTTTATTTTAGGCTGCATAGGCACATATTATAAATACCTTATAGACTAACATACATAATATATAATAAACTAACACTAACATTAAACACGTATTGTCTGCGACGTGGGACGCGAAGTGTTCAGGAGTCGTCCTCTAAATCTTCTGTAGACGACTCCAATCGGCCAGAACTCCTCCTTCTCGAAGGTCGGTAAGTGATGGGTTGGAACTCTAACCACAAAAGAATTAAAGTTCACTTTATGACGAGATTCCATACGCTCAACCCTCAAGGCGAAGTTGGTTCTCCTCCTGATGCAGTCCACGACCTGCTCGACCGTCGTAGACCAATGCAACCTGGACACGTACAGCGGTGTCGCGGGAGTCTCACACCGCAACAGCTGCTCGGATCCTCCGGGTGCGGTGCCGCGATGGTTGCGGACGACGGGTTTCTTCTTCTTCCTCTCGACTTTGCTGAACCCGTCATCATCGCACGTTCGGTCCTTTGTAGAAAGAGGACGCTCTTTTAAAGGGACCTCCTTCTTCCCTTTGTATTTCTGACGCGGGGGAGGTGGCGGGGGGACGCAAGCTACGACACTTGCGTAACTTGGCACCTTCGCGGGTGGGGAGCGGGCAGCAGGGGCGGCAGCGACGGTGTTCGTTGACCCGTCGGATAATGACGGGCTAAACGTGACCGCCTGCGCGCCTCGACGACGAGTAACGTTTACTGCATCAGGTGACCTACATATTGAATTAACACTTTTTAACTGTGATAATTCACTACGTAAATCACTTATGGTATACTCTTATGCTTGTAATCTACCTCGAACTTCGGTCAGGTCTTTCTGACGATGCTGACGACTTCGACGTGGTCCAGTGTCACCGGTGGCAGCTTATGCAGTTTCTTCGCTACAAAAGCTGGCACTTCATCTGGATCCGTCTGCTTTAGCTGGGAGATGTTGTCCTGCACGCTTCTTTCGGTTCCATCTCTCCGTCGCGATGGCATGTTCGCGCTCTGGTCGAGCGTCTCGTACAGCAAATGCTTGCCTTCGCAAATCTCCTCGCTGGTGAAGGAAGACTTGCAGATCTGCATTATGCTGACTTCGTCCATGGTGTCGATGGCATGCTGGATAAACGCCAGCAACTCATTAGCCACGAGCGCCATGATCACGAGCAGCGGCAATCAGCCGCGCGATTAACAAAATATTAATTAAATAATTAATATTTGCTGCATATGTATAACGCGGAGCGCGACCGTTCGCTAGCTCGACACATTACACAATTGAAATTATGTACTTGTCTTATTTTGTTCCTTAAATTTACGAAAGAAAAAATAATAATGGGCAGGGATTCGCCTGATGATTTTTAAAATTCACATATGTTTCAAGTCCGTATCGATTCATTCACTTTAATCGATGTTTTTAAGCAGGTCACCTCACTATGAAGATAAAACTGACAGCCGTCAAATGTTAGATACCTATTAAAACGACTCCACTTTATGTCACCATCTTGCTGCCCTATTGTGAATTGTAAAAGTGTTACTAGTAAAAATAAATTTACTTCAAAATTTTCATGGCTAACTAATAGTTGCAACAAACAAAAGACAAAGTTTTATAATATTTTCTGATTTTTTAACTATCAATTTAAAGTATTGCCAGTATTAAGATAATCCTCAATACATTCCTTAATACCAGTTTAATATAAAATATAAAGTTCACAAATTGTGTTTAGATGGTTTAAAATTAAATATAAGTTATATTTTTACATCTCACGATATTAAGAAAAACAAATACAATAATTCCAATTTTAAGAGTACACACTCCACAACTTTAAAGTTTTGTTTATGTGCGTGTCGGTATGTAATGCTTAAGCCTACATCTATATGTTGCTTGCTTAATTTGTACGATGCGTTTGTTTGAAGACTATCTAGGCGTTGTTAATCTAAGGTCCGAACTGACGTCAGTTCGGTCGGATGCGTTTTTCTCCGTGTATGTGCTCGAATCCGTTCAGGCCGAACTGACGTCAGATCTAACTGAAACGATCGGAATCTCGTCCGTGGAGGCCTTAAGGCCCCAGAACTCCAAATTCAGTGAGTAATACATTTTTCCATAAATTAGATTCATTGTTATATGTATATTATAACAAAAAAATTAAATTAAAATATAGTAATTGCAAGTGATTTTAATATTAATTTACTAAAATCAAATAAGGACTCAAATGCACTGCGTGACATCTCAAATAATGATGATTTAAAAATTAACTTTAATAAATTAAAAAAACCTATAAGACATTTGCCATGTATGAATAAATAAACACACAATTATATATATTTAGCGGAACACAAAAAAAAGGTCCATAATTAAAAAAATATGGTTTTATTTTAAAATCTACTTACTACACTTCTTTTGTTATTTAAAGTTTCATTTGTTTTACTCAAAATGAGATCACATTAAGAACAGATTTTGCGAGTAAAGGCTATTTGTGAAAAATGGTACATTTTTGAACTTTTCATGTAACCAGGAAAAGTGAAAATTAATATTAAAATAACAATTAATTAAATTAGAAAAATGGTGATTAATATCGCGTATTTCCTCCACGTGCTCTTATTAAAGTTTCTGTCCGTCTAGGCATACTGAGAATGATGTTATCGATGGTCTCCTGGGATAGTCTCCACCATTCCTCAATTACGGCGATTCGCAGTTCACCCACGTTGGCAGGAGCTGGAATTCTGGATTTAACTTTTCTTTTCAGCAAGTCCCAATCGTGTTCTATTGGGTTCATATCCGGTGATCTCGCCGGCCACTCCATAACAGTGATATTCATATCATTAAGATAAGCTTGAGTTACCCGAGCGGTATGCGGCCGAGCATTATCCAGCATAAAAACATAATTGTCACCGATATATGGGGCAAACGGTACGACATTTTCTTCTAAAACTTCTCTGATATAGCGGTCTGCAGTCAGACTCCCTCTGTCAATCATTACCAAGTCTGTGCGAGCTCCCAAACAAATGCCCGCTCAAACCATTATTGATCCACCACCGTATGCAACTGTAGTTTCAAAATTTGTCTGAATGTATCGTTCTCCTTTGCGTCTGTATATTCTTTGCCTGCCGTCAATTTGATTTAAGAGAATTCTGCACTCATCTCTAAGCAATACCTTACTCCATTGGTCCGCGTTCCAAAGTCGATGTTCCTGAGCAGAAGATAACCTGTTTCTACGATGATTTACCTCGTGCCGTGGAGCCTTGGCGGGCACAAATGAACCCAAACCAGCTTCTTCGAACCTTCTTCGTACCGTACGCTCACTTACGGTTACACCCCGCACTGCTTCTAACTCATGTCGGGCTTGGACGGCCGTCAAACGGGGGTTCCTACGTACACGAAGCCGAATGAAACGATCATCCCTACTCGAAGTGCGTCTTTTTCTGCCTTGTCCTGCTCTTCTCACATAAGTACCGGTCTCCCTGAACCGTTGGATACTGCGATGGATCGTTGAAACTGGTCGACGAAGATCTTTGGATATCACTCTGTAGGTTTGACCATTTCTTCGCATTTCGAGTGCCCTGGCAATCTCCGTTGGGGCTAAGTCAGGCATAATTCAGTCCTCAACTCCAAAAAGATACGCGATTAAAAAAAACTAACAAAAAACAGTATTTCAATGAAATTTTAAATCAAACTCAGAAGGAAGAAATACTCGAAGTTCGCTCCAGATAAGGTGTATTTGAATAAAATTAAAACAATTGCATAAAATGTGATGTTCAGTTGTTTTCTTAATTTGAAAATATTTCTTTTTAAATTAAATGACGTATAAACCAGCCAGCAACCTTATATGATACTGATATCAAACCTTTATTTTATGTTCCGCTAAATATACCGGTGTGTGTATATTAGATAACTATTACACTTGTGTCTTTCGGATCATAACACATCACAATTTATTTCGGATAATAGACCAATGTAACCGCAGCTTAAATAAATATCAATATGTCTATAAAAGAGTATATCAGTTTTTTGTGGAGGGTTGTTTTCACAATCAATTGAAAATCTCAATAATTAAACCGCTACATAAAAAGGTGATAGAAAACAATATTTAAAAACAAAAATAATTGCAGGCCGATTATTGTAGTTCCCATAATATTATCGAAAATATTTGAAAAAGCAATGCGTAAAAGAATTTCAAAAGGATTTCAAAAGAATAAATCAACTCAACAAGCTTGCTATAATGTTACTAACCAAATTATAAACTGCATTGATAATAAAGACCACTGTATAGTTGTATTTATTGATATGACTAAAGCTTTTGACCTTGTTTCACATAAATTGCTAAAGATAAAATTAAACAAAATGGGAATAATTGGATTATAACTGGATTAAGTCATATCTTGAAGACTGTAATAGAAAAAATAAATAATTAATTAATAGTAAATCCAGAAGCTTATTAATGAATTTGGTGTGCCACAAGGCTCTGTATTAGGTCCACAGCTACTTTTACATGCACATATTTTATATTAATGATCTTCCAATAATGAATAATTATATATTGACGTTATTTGGAGACGATATATGAATACTATTTACGTATAAAAATCGGACTTTAATAAAATCGAAAATGACATTAATTTAACACTTGGACATAATATAATTGAATTGCCAACATCTAATAATCTAAAAATCAATCTTAATAAAACTAACAGTTATATACAATTTAGAAGTTATAATAAAAACCGTTATAATTAAAACTAGCATATAGTGATGAAATTATAGATGAAGTTAATGAGAACTTGTTTCCGGGCATTCAAATTGATAAATACTTTAACTAGCATGCACACATAGAAAAAGTTTGTTCAAAACTGAACAGATTCGTCTTTGTGTTACGTAGACTAGAGTGGACAGTTAGTATACAAACCGCAATTATGGCCAATCACGGCTACATCTTATCAGTCCTGCGCTATGGACTCATAATTTGGGAAAAATCTACGCATTTAGATAAAGCATTTATTGTCCAAAAGAAATGATAATAATAATAATTAGGGACGCTTCACACCACGACAATCTGGTCCCGTGGTAAGTTCTCGAAGAGCTTGTGTTAAGGGTTCCAGACAACGGAAATATATTGAATACTTTTTATACTTTACATATATTTAAGATTTTTATTATATTATACACATATTTAATACAGATAATCTTTTTGTTCTTTTATTTGTTGTTTTTGTTTGAAAACCACTCAGCCACAGAGGTCGTCATTGTGCATCCGTGATATAGCTAAGATTCCACCATATGAGTCATGTAAGCCTTTTTTTATACAATTTAACATCACGGCACTACCTAGCTTGTATATTTTAGAAATTTTTTAATTTGTTACACAACAATGACATTTTTACACGATTAATAGATAATAGATAAGTACCCTACAAAATATTTAAAAAATTCAAATATACTGATCATATATAAAAAAACCAAAAACCACCCTTTTCATAAATAATGCTTATGCAATGTGTGTAAAAATATACAATAAGGTGCCTGAATATATAAAACAACTGTCTAAAAATCAGTCTAATAGAGAATTTAAAAAAATGTTAGTAAATAAACATCTCATTATGACGTGAAAGAATTTTTAATGAGTTGACATTTAACTATTATTATATAACATTATAATAAATTTTATATCTATTGACATTTTTATAGTAATTTAACAATTGTATTATCAACATTAAATTTTAATATTCGATTTATTGACATACTAAATGATGTTAGATTTTATTATTAGATATGTATTTTAAAGCGATAGGTATGTTATATAATGATAATAACGTGTTAATAATAAACAAAATATTTGAACGTCCTTAACTGCGACAAAATATGCGCACTAATGTAAAATGTTAAAAATGTGGTTATAATAAATATACTAATGTAAAAATATTAAAAATAAGGTTACATATTAAAGGTGTATTAACACTTTTAATATGTAACCTTATTTTCACCAAATAAAGCATCATTTCATTTCATTATGTTTAATTATTAACTGTAAATTAGATAAGATTAACTAAATTGCATTTAAATCGTAATTCAATCGTTGTAATTTATATATATTTATTAAGGAATAAATGAGACTAAAATAAATAAATTATACACTTTCATCATAGACGAGGCATGTTGAGGCAAAAAGTGTATCCAGTTAAATTGCCCGACTTTTTGAGATTTTTGGGGCCATTTCGACATTTGAAGTATGAAGACGAAAACAAGATGGCTGACATTTTAAGTATAGTGAAAACCAAGATGGCGTAACTTGTTTTGTATGAAGATTTGTTCTGTCAAATGTAAGTAATAGCCTATCTTGAGTTTTGAAATCTTTGACTTTCATTTGTTATTTATTGTCATCAATGTGTGATTCGAAAAAACGGAGAGATACTGATACGATTTAAAAAACAATTTATCTAATGTTGTTATAATTTAGTTCAAATGAATTAATTAATAGTAATACTAACTATGGAACATTTATAATTTAGCTTGAATTTAGTATTTGATAAAAACGGTTTCAATAAAGTATGTATTTTGTTAGGTACTTGAAGACGAAGTGTTATTGGTAGATAGAAGACGTAGCATGCAGATCATTCGGATGAAAAAAATTTGGTACTTAAAATCATAGACGTATATATTATAAATGGTCACACTTTTTGGCTTTTGGGGCCATTTTGACATTTGAAGTACGGTGGTAACAAGATGGCTGACATTTCAGGTATGGTGAAAACAAAAGTGGCGTAACTTTTGTATGAAGATTTGTTCTGTCAAATGCAGTCATATCCTATCTTTAGTTTTGAAATCTTCGATTAAAATACACTGTGTTCACTTTTTAAGTATCTTTGGCTGTAGAATTTTAAACTTTTTTTGCAGTATCTATTTTTAGTCCAAAATAGTTATATATTATTAGCGTGTTATAGGATAAGCAAAATCAAACAAAAGCAATAAAAATCGGGAATGTCTCATGCGCCATAGAACATTTTTGCTCTGTGATAGATCTGCCCGCTACTTTGTCAAAAGAGGAGTAATTAAATTGAGGCAGGATAACAAAGTATTGTTATAAAATTGTAAGTCCCATAAGGGACTCGATACATTAAAATGCTGTATAAAAAGTTTCGGTCACTTCAGCAACAATAAGGCTTAAGTAAAGAATTATTTGAAGGGAATAAAAAGAGGGATTTCGATTGTGTCGGATTCTTTATTAAATATATAATGAAAAAAAAAGAACTCCGTGGCCTAGTAGGTAGACCATTTGATTCGCACTTTTGTGTGCATTCGCATTTGACCAGGTGGTGGCGTGTACAAATGAGACTTTTTCAGATCTCAAGTACATTATACGGATGCTATAACGGTGAAGGAAAACATCATGAGGAAACCCGCACACGGTTGGACCTAGATGTATTGACCAGTCATTCCTCTGGACTATGTTGTGAGAATGCCGTATGTGCTTGGGAAACCATGACATTTAAAAACCAACTGTCCCAGGCACTACAGTATTTCAAGTGTGGTTACTTCGCTCGGAGAATACTGTATAAGTCATCCAATAACGGATGAAAAGGCCTAAGTTTATAAAGAAAAAAATATTTTTTATTTTTAAAATGAAAATCAACTATGGATATTTTGGGTATGTGATCTATGAAGCAGTAGAATAATCAAGAAATCTTACCAAGTACCGCATTAATTCAGTAATAAGATTAGTATAATTAATTACTTTTCCTTTTTTTTTAAATTATTTTTCAGCCTAAGCGTCTTGACACAAGCAGTAGAACATACGCCCAAAATATCCCTAGTTTATTTTAAACCATCCTATATAAATTGCTAACATATTTAATATATATGCTAGGTATGTAAGCTAATTTTATTACTGACTGACCCCCGGTTTCTGTTATTTCTGTATTAGTTAATTTGGCGATGATTCCTGAAAGGCTAATCATCGCCAAAATTAACTAATCACCGATCAAATCTCTTGTCAGGTGTAAATTGAGTTGCAAAAAGCTTGATCAGTCGTTTGATTTGATGAAAGTTTTAGTTAACAAAACTAATGTCAAACCCCATGTCAAACGTTGTTTTCGGTTTCTGGAAAGCTATTTAAGGTGTAAATTTCAGCGTTTCAGAAACGCTAATTGATTTAAAAAGCCTGTTAACTCAACAACGTGTTAGTTCATCAACTATTCGATTAGCCTTTCAGAAAGCGGGTGTTAATGCGGTAATTGGTTTCTTGATTTTTCTATCACTGAAAATCAAGTCATTGCAGTCCTGGATTTGTCAATAGGCCGTATCGTATAGGCCTTGAGGCATAAAGTCATTTTCAAATAATTATTATAATTTTGGGGATTTTGTCGTTGGCTCGTTGTCGAATGGCTTTTACTAAACATCAATATTATCTCGTACTCGAAATCGCCGCCATGCCCCAGCAGCAAGACGTTCATAATTGAAGAAGCACTTGTTTATAAATAATATTTATATAACATATATCTATCTGCAGTCGAAGCCAAAAATTAATTAGATTTTTAAATACAACCGCATACCGTTCCAAAACCACAATTTTATTATTTAGCCGATTCGGATACCGCATCCTTATTGACATGTATAAACAACTTATAAATATTTTCATTCAAACTTTTTTGTTACGATAACTGTTCCTTTTACCGTCTTATCAAAAAACTTGGATTAGGAACATAATTTATACTCATTCATAACGAATTAATTGCTATGCAGTTAAAACTGTACCGGTGAACTGTCTGGTGAAACACCGGATTTAAATATTTCCGAAGACTGCGAGTAGTGACTCAGAATAGTATTTAAAAGCGAGCTGTCGGAACTGAAGTCCAATCTTTGCGAGACGCTCACTACGCAACATGTACATCAAAATTTTTATCATTTTTTGCTCGGTGGTGGTTCTGGGCGCAGCCGAGCTGTGCGAGTGTCCGGAGGATAAGAAACTAAGTGAAATAGAAGAGCTCAGAAAGTTCCTCAGTCTACCAGTGAGAATAGAGAACGAGCTCGATTATCCGGTGATTCCGGGCGAGATATCTCCATTTCTTACCTGCGAATGTAAAGAAAAGAAAAGAAGGAAAAGAGAACATAAACATAGAAAACTAAATAGGAATTCAAAGGATATTTCAATGAGAAAATTACGCAGGAGTCATTCACGAAGTGGGAAGTATCATGTGTCTTAATTTGAGTTATTGTCGTCGTCGCTGAATCGGCATATCTCCCTCCAAAAAGTAACGGGAGACTTATTGTGTGTCTATGAAGTTGAAAATAATACTATTAAGTAAGTAATATGTGTCATGGGCCCTTCAGTATATTGCATGCAATGTAGCAACATAAATTCTGATGCAATCGTGTGAAATGATATTGAATGATTCATTGATTGATGTTCGGACATTTATAACAGACTAATTATTATTTTTGAATCAGTATCATTATTATAAATATAATAAATCTGCAATATATATGTACATCAAGGTATACGAAAACAAAATTACTGTACAAATAGCCATAAGATGCTTTAAGTTAATAATACAAATAATAATTTATACTTAGTGTAAATAAAAGTTATGTTTTGCAAGATGCTTTTACTTTAAAATCAACTAGCTTTATCCAACGGCTTTGTACATTTTCGGGGTAAAATTAGTCTGTGTTAATCCAGAGTTTAAACTACTACCATACCTAATTTCATCAAAATCCGTTCAATGGTTTTTACGTAAAAGAGTGACAAACATCCATCCATCTATCCATACACCCATCCATCCTCACAAACTTTCACATTTATAATTGACTTATTCAAGCCACTGTAATTTGAATATTGTCTTAAATACTAAGGAGTGTAGAAAGAAAGTACCAATTACATTTTGTGTAAACCTTGTTTTTAATGAACCATATACATATAAACATGTACTTTAGTGAGTATGTTATTTTTAATCATAACAAGAGTAGTCGCGAATGTTGCTCTTCATGAAAAATGTTGATCTTTATAAATAATATTCACTTCATCAGTAAAATTGTTGGATTCTCCCAATACATTTTCTAACACTGAACCCGCAGCTGATAATCAGGTTCTGGCAGGTAGTTGGGTACTAACGTCGGGATTTCCACACTCGGATTCCCGGATAGGCGCATAATACCACTCCGATGAGTAATATGGTCATTGACTTTATATGACCGAGATATTGAGTAATAGTTAAATACTATCTATACTATCGCAAAGTATCTGCTGAGTTAAATAATACAAATAATATTATTGGTAGATCAGTAAAAATTAAATAAAATAATGTTTACAAGTAGTAAACATTATTTTATTTTAAAGTAAGTCATACTTGTAAACATTTTACTGGAAAATTGATAAGGTCTTTTTGGCAAGGATGACAAATATCTCAAATTCCAAAGGGTTAAAGTCAGACGAGAGACAAGAATACAAATTCAAGGGTGCCGCTTTTTCGTTTTGAGGTACGTAACCCTAAAAAAGGTTTTAATTTGGCAAGGAACATATTACCCTATTGGTATTGTACAATCTACATACTTCGTTATATTTAAAGACTAGTTTTCCCGACACTCGTTATTCCGTTTACATCTATATCTGCTGGTGCCGTCCTATTTTTATTAAATATTCCAATATTTATCACCGTTTAAACCACTGAATCCTTCCCTGAACTTCTACAATTATTTCAAGGCCAAAATTTTTATCTAAATAGGTCCAGTCGGTTTTGGGTTGTAGCGAGACATTGGAATTGCTATCCATTTTCATATATTTCGAAATAATACAAATATTATTTAACCCAAGGGCTTACTAGTAGAACCAAAGTAGGAAAGATTTCGAAAAAAAATATCCTACTTTGTTTCCTAGAAAACAATATGTCAAAAATCATCTGCAAAAATAACGGAGATAAAGTCCTTTTTCTTTATGATAAAACAAATAATAATACAAAAAAGGCGTTTACTACGCCCGCGTCACCTGCGCAGAAAACCGGGGTTACCCACGCGTCACGGCTTGCCCGATACCCAAACAATGAATAGTCTATTAATGGTGGCGCAGCTGTGCGCGGGAAAACCTCTAGGTTTTATTGTTCCGCAGTAACTACAAAGGACCCTTATAGTTACGTTCTGTCCGTCGCAGTTATGAATATAATTTGATTATATTTGGTATAGTTATAGATTGCGTATAGATTTTACTTTTGACATAATAAAATAATAATAATTTTATATTTTAGGAGTCGCACCCCATACATGTAAAGTGGAGATGAAATTTTTGTTGTGTTATAAAGAAATCTGCTTCCAAAGTGGTTATAAAGTAATCAGCTTCCAAAGTGGTTATAAAGTAATCAGCTTCCAAAGTGGTTATAAAGTAATCAGCTTCCAAAGCAGTTATAGAGTAATCAGCATCCAAAGTGGTCATAGAGTAATCAGCTTCCAAAATGGTTATAAAGTAATCAGCTTCCAAAGTGGTTATAAAGTAATCAGCTTCCAAAGCGGTTATAAAGTAATCAGCTTCCAAAGCAGTTATAGAGTAATCAGCATCCAAAGTGGTCATAGAGTAATCAGCTTCCAAAATGGTTATAAAGTAATCAGCTTCCAAAGTGGTTATAAAGTAATCAGCTTCCAAAGTGGTTATAAAGTAATCAGCTTCCAAAGTGGTTATAAAGTAATCAGCTTCCAAAGCAGTTATAGAGTAATCAGCATCCAAAGTGGTCATAGAGTAATCAGCTTCCAAAATGGTTATAAAGTAATCAGCTTCCAAAGTGGTTATAAAGTAATCAGCTTCCAAAATGGTTATAAAGTAATCAGCTTCCAAAGTGGTTATAAAGTAATCAGCTTCCAAAGTGGTTATAAAGTAATCAGCTTCCAAAATGGTTATTAAGTAATCAGCTTCCAAAGTGGTTATAAAGTATCAGCTTCCAAAGTGGTTATAAAGTAATCAGCTTTTATAAAGTAATCAGCTTCCAAAGTGGTTTACAAGTTGGTCCCCACCGCACTCTGTAATTTCTAAAGTATAAGAGGTAGAAACTTGTTACTTTCCGCGCTGATAGACCATGCTAAAACTTTTCAGTTTGAAAATTATTATGAGCAAAATCGAATAATAACTTTCTTATGAAGTAATTTGAAAAAAATCTACTGCACGGTGATTGTTACGGAATCCACCTTGGATATTTCCAGACAATATGCTCTTGGTTAGGTTTATTTTTTCATTTTTTGCCGTCGTTGTCGGTTAAATGATTGTACTACAAATAATTGGGGGTAACCCCAATTTATTAAATTTAATTTGTCCTTAAATATTTTTTAATGTTATTAGGTCGAAATCATTGACTTCATAATTATGACTTGGGAATTTGTATCTTATCTTTATTGAGACGTGAGTGGAACCATCATTGTAGGCTCGTTGTCACCAATCTCAACAATGTCAACACTCATATTCACAAATGGCCCGTTTCAATAGCCTATCTACCAATAACTATTTGTCAGAAACGTCAAATTTGTATCGCAAAAAACCGGCAAATGATTGAATGACAACGTATTTAACAAATAGTTATTGGTAGATAGGTTACTGAAACCGTAAGACGTATGACTAAAGTATGACTAATGGCCCGTTTCAATAACCTATCTACCAATAACTATTTGTTAATTATTATAAAAAAAAAAAAATTAAACCGACTTCCAAAGTAAAATAGCACAAAAAAGTATGAAATAAAACTTTGGTACCGACTTCAAAATTTTGAAGATTGATTAGAGACGAAGTTAAAATTTTAGCCAAATTTAAAAGGGGAACTATTTAGATTTTTATTTTGAAAGTCGGTTTAATTTTTTGATGAATAATAATAAAAAAAATACCTTTTTAGTGATATTTGTTACATTATTATTTTTACATTTTAAGAACGTTTAAAATAAACTTTACAAAGTACGATTGAATACGCGCCAAGCTTCCATTAGGTATTGTATATAAGATGATGATGATGACTGTAAGTAACATAATGGCATAGGTATGCTTGCAGTTCTTTAAACAATGTCGAAATTTCCAAACGCATATCTTTAAAGACTGAGGAGTTCTGTTCAGTGCTTTTGGATCCAGGGTATACCTTGGTGCAGAATCTTACTTTTTGGTGGCATATGCTTGGGTTACATCTGAAAAAGTCAAAATAACTATATGTGCCCATATAAATTTCTATTCCTCCAACTTCGGATTCGGGGCCAACTTCAGAGTTACATCAAAAATTATTACATCAAAAAAAGAATTTTGAAAATCGGTCAACAGACGGCGGAGTCATACAATATATATATATATATATATATATATATATATATATATATCTGCACATAAATTATTTAAGTTTTCTATGTTTATCAAGTAGTAATAACTCAATATTTATGAATAAATAAATGAAACTAAATATTTTACATAGTCATCTTCCCATTGCTATTACCGGAAGAACAAATAAACACTGCAACAAATCAAAAAGGGTATCTAAAGAGTGACCAGTTTAAAAATATCCCTGTTATTGGAATATCGGCTTGCAATTTATTAATTGGCGAGTCATATCCTTACTAATATTATAAATGTGAAAGCGTGGATGTTTGTTACGCTTTCACGCAAAAACTACTGAACAGATTTCGATGAAATTCGGTATGGTAGTAGTTTAGACTCTGGATTAAAACATAGGCTACTTTTTATCCCGTATAAGTTGTGTTCCCGAGGGATACTATACTTACGCGGGCGGAGCCGCGAGCAACAGCTAGTATTATATATATTTAACCAGTTCACAACCTCTGGATTCTAGAGTTTTAATATGTTGTAAGTCAATAGTTTTGCATTCTAGATATCAGATGTTACACATTTTTCAGAGAATGAATATTTGAGACTCGAGAACTATCGAGTTCATGTAATTTTGCACGAATGACTATAACTACAGAAATAATCAATGAAAAGTGGAAAATATATATTCATTATGCAGTGATTTACATACTTATCTAGCATGTGATGAATTTATTATGTAATCATAATGTTTACTAAACGGGGAAATCACATAATTATACATAATACCGCATAAGCACTGAATATATCTTATACTTTAAACGAGACAATCTGGTATATATATAATCGTAATCTCGGCAACGGCTGTAAGTATTTACATGAAATTTAGTGTGCAGGGAGTTTTAGGGAGAAAAATCGGTCTAGCTAGGTTTTATCCCTCAGAAACTGCGCATTTTTAAGTTATATAATATGTTTTTTCTTTCGTCGTGCAACAATATATATCAATAATTTCGACTCTATAATGTCAGTTTTCGGAAATTCGGAATGTGGTGGGTTCAACCCCGGTAAAATATTTGTGATTCTTTTTTTTTTTTTAAATCTACTAGAGCTTCGAGCAAAGCTCGGTTACCCAGGTATGTTATTATATTAGGTCCTCACATATGAAATTGGCGTTTTGTCGTACAAGCCACTTTAATCTCAAATATATCTTCTTTGGTTAGGAATTACAATGCTCTCTTTCAAGGGCGTACCCAGGATTTCAGCTAGGGGGGGGCAGCTCTTACCTGTTTCGAGAAGATGGTCGGTCTGGTATATTGAAAATTGGAAAATTGACGTTTATTTTATCTTATGGGAGGGGGGTGGGGGGGGCAGCTGCCGGAAGTGGATCCTGTACAATAACCGAAACGCTCATCGCAATGGCTGAACCCTGGCCGCTGGCGAACCAACCGAAGCCTGCCCAAGCGAAAATTGACTCAAAAAAGTTACTTGTGAGCGTTTGGTGGACTAGTGCACCGCACTACAGCTCTCTTAATCTGGCCAGACGATTACGGCAGATGTCTATTCCCAGCAACTGCAATCATGATGGAAAAGCTAGCTGCTAAACAACCGAGGTTGGTCATTCGCTCGAGGCCATTGCTGCTTCAGGACAACGCTAGGCCACACACTGCACAACAGACGGTTACCAATCAGAGGAGCTTCAGTTGGAATGTCTAAGACAGTCCACCTTACTCCCGGACCTTGCTCCTACAATTACCATTTTTTTCGAAATTTGGATAACTTCTTGCAAGGGAAAAATTCAACTCCGATGGCAGTCCAAAGCGCCTTCCAAGATTTTATTGAATCCTGTCCGAATACCGAATACATGAACTACCCTTGAGATGGCAAAAGTGCATAGATAGCAATGGCAATGCTAAAATATAATGGTATACTTTGATTAAATAAATATATTATGTTTAAAAAAATTCGATTTTATGTTCCTCCTTTACAAAACGCCAATTTCATATGTAATGACCTAATATATGTGTAAAATCTGTGGCATAAGGTAGGCATTCAAATAATTTCACTCGTCACCGCATGCTCGTGGGGACTCAGTAGTACCCTAATACGCTACATGTTTTCTATCAAATTAGTAAAATACTTGCGAACAATTAAAAAAAAGATGTAGGGAATATGGTGAATTTAAAGTCAAGTTAAATATGATGAACAAATAAATATATTTCAGCCATAATAATTATTACAATAGTCGTCGGTCTCGTGTACTAATTAACGCACGTAGTACGCTGCGTACGGTGAAGCGTAGGTGTAGGCGGAGTAGGCGAGCGGCGCGGTGTAGGCGGAGTAGGCGGAGTAGGCTACCGGCGCGGTGTAGGCGGCCGCCACCGGCGCGGTGTACGCGCCGCTACTAGCGCCGTGTATGCCAACACTGCTGGCTTAGCTGCTGCCACAGCAAGAAGCAGGCGAATATGAACTGCGGGAAAAAAGATTGCTACTAATAAATAATGTCAAAGCTGGCGCTGACTATGGTCACCTGGGAGCCTAGCAGGACCATTTGGCAGCGGCGTAAACGTTATCGCATAAGAATTATTGTATGTAAATCTGTCAAAATCATGACAGTGTTCATACGAATTTCATTCGATAACTTACGTTTAGGCCGCTGTCAATGTTCCTGCTAGGTAGTGGTGCTTCTGAGCACCACTCGAGTTGGAGCAGGTACGGTTCTGGTTTTTGGCTATCTTTAAGACTTTTCTGGCACGGGCGATCAACGGTAAGGCAAATCGTTTATATCGTAAGAAAGCGACCTTTATTATCCTTCTACTTCAGATTTTATAATTATGAATATGCCTGAATGACGTAGGAGTGAGAGCATAATTAGATGACCAGCAAAAGAAATTTAATATTGAAAACATAAATAAGTTTGTCGATATGACTAAATGCTTGAACAAAGATAACATTTAAATATTAACCTGCACGCAGGCTCTGCTAATTATTTAAGACTTGGCAAATGTTGATTTCTTAACTAGCTTGGAGATACGTTCTCCAATAAATACAAGTATATTTACTCACATACTTTAAAACCTCAAACGTAAAATTACCTAAATCTTACTTACAGTGAGTGATTTAACCTTACGTGCTATAAATGTTTCTTTTTAACATTGATACAAACTTTCTTCTTAAATTCGTATGTATAAAAGTTTATTGTTTTTTCTAGACAAAATAATTAAATAACACTGTTTATTGTATTCTACAAAATTCGCTTGACTTAGGAGTTGAATGGGTACAAATATTTATATTGGATCACATCATGAAATTGAAAAATTAAAATTTCGTCACGTGATTCAACAATTAGTTCAACCTGAAAAGATAAATCTTTGAACTAAGATTTCCAATAAATGATCATTGAAGTTAATCTTAATAATATTAGAAAGAAAAAAGGTTTGTTTGTTTGCATTGAATAAGTAGGCTCTGAAATTACTGCACCGATTTTGATGATGATGATTTAGCACATATATAGAGGACACGAAGGACATGGACATTTTAACGCGTTACAATGTACGGTTACGTCGAGATTGCCATATGCTCCACACAAGTCGGGGGCAACATCTATTTACATGATCATTTT